>JAQHUG010000555.1:583234-620136 GCA_028555095.1 Dicrostonyx torquatus | reverse complement strand
GAGAGATCATCTGTAGCACTGATATGTGTATATGTGTGTGTGTCTCACCTACATCATCTGTATCTATAGTCAGACCATTTATATCTCCTATGTCATCTACACAATTTATACCTATATCTATACCATCTGTACAACTTTCTCCCAGTTCAGATTCTCTTAGGAACCCTCATTAATATACTAGCTTAGAACTGAGAGCTGGAAGTTCAGAGATCTAATACAGCTTCCCATATGTAATAGTTTGTGGCTTTAGGCAAATTATTTAATCTCTCAGAAGCTCATTTTCTCCATCTGCAAAATGTGGGCTTAGAAATATATATATCTTACTGGTAACTCCCACAGGGCTCTACTCCTTAGGAACACATTCACAGTGACATTTGGAATGAGTACCTGTCTGGGACGTCAGATTCACTTCTGAATTTCTCCAGGAGGGTTGAGTGAATTCCAGAGGTCCACAGCGGCCCACCTATGTCACCTTCTGAATGAAATGCAGAATGGGGCCCTGTCCAGGAGATAGCTCTGAAGTTTTGTGCTGCGCTGCTTTAGGACTGACCACACGTTCAGGTTTAGGTTCCACATGTCTACCATCCTGGTCACTCCCCTGAGCAGTTTGTCTTCTTCCCTGGTCCCTGTTCCAGGCCTGTAGTAATGAGGAGGTGTGGGCTGTGTCCCTGCCCAGGAGCAGAGCCATTTTCCCAGCACCTGGCTCCCAGCCGCAGGCCTGCTTTTGGCTCCAGCTAACTTATACCCGAAATAACCACATGAAAATTATGTTAATTTAAATACTGCCTGACCCATTATCATTAGCCTCTTGTTGGCTAACTCTTACATCTGATCCCATTTCTAATAGTCTGTGTGTCACCACAAGGTAGTGGTCTTACCGGGAATCATTCAACATGTCTGACCCTGCCGGCTTCATGGCGGCTCTCTCTGAGCCAGTCTTCTTCCCAGCATACTGTTCTCTTTTTCCTGCCTATCTAAGTCCTGCCCTATCAAAAGGCCAAGGCACCTTCTGTATTAACCAATGAAAGCAACACAAAATACAGAAGAACCCTCCTACACCACAGGCCCCTATTCTTGTATCCAGTGTCTCCCAAGGGAACTGCGAGAGTCTGTACGCCTGCTGTAGGGCCTGCTTCTGCAGAACCCGGGGAAGAGAGCAAGCTACTGCAAGGACTTTGGGTCTCAGAATCTGGAGCCCTGAGCTTGCCTCCCAAGTGACATGTGAATGGCTTTTCCTTCAAGCTAATCCTACTCTGTGTAAAGGGACTGTTGAGATTCCTTTGCTCCCACCCTCAGGGCTGGGTGATGTTGACATCAAATGAGAGAGAGAGAGAGAAAAAAAAAAGGCAGACCATGGTGGCTGTGTGGATGTGTCAGGTTCCATTATCCTTAATATTTGGTCTTATTCATTGAACTTTTGCCATCAAAAGGCAATTTTGGGAGGGAGATGTCTGGGTGTCGTCCCTGGCATGGACTTTGAGGGCCCCTTTTAAGTCCTGCACAGGCCTTTCCCATGGGCACTGAGGGTTCTGGCCACCTTTTCACCTTTTCCCCCCACTGTGAAGTTAAAGTCCTCTGATTCCTGGCTTTGGGGCTATTTCCAAGGGGCTTCTCAGCTGCTTTTCTCTGGATGGCTGACTTCAAGTAGATGGCACCCTTTTTTTCTTGTAGTAAACAAGGAATACTAAGATGTAAATATATGAAATAGAGTCTATAATCTAGGCAACGCCTTTCTCTCTACAAGACTTCTTCCTTTCTGCATTTCAGTCTTGCAGAGATTTTTTCCCTTCCTTTCCCTAAACCCATCTTTTTGATCCTTAGCACACTTTTTTTTTGCTGCTTTCAATAAGGATTTTGTTTCTTTTTTCAACAGTCTATAGGCTTTTCATGCTTTCAGTTTTATTTTTTACTTTTCTTTAACATTCCTCCTGATCTTTCCCCCTGAACACACCTTATTTTCTCCATTTCTGTCTTCAAGAAGTAAGAAGCCCTAAAATAGGCATTTTTGACTTTCCCACCAGGGTGTAAACTTCAAAATCAGAGATCCAAAGAAGACTGGGCTTCGCCCACAGACATGTTCTTCCCAGCCCCGGGTCCTTGTTTCCAAAGGCTCCTAGCCCACTTCCTGGTACCTCCTACAGCAAGCTGGGTGTCTGTGGCTGCCATCCCTTATCTCTGTCACCACTGGGGACTCGCTGCATGATGCCGCTTTATCACCTCCACCAGCTGTCTGCCCTCGCTGCACCTCGTCCTTAATTAATTACACCCTCTGCCATGAAGAGCCATCTCTCTCCTGACTGCAGCCTTCAAGCCCGTCAGAAGGAGATGCGAAACACTTTCATCTCTCCTGACACCTCTGTTCTCCCTGCGTCATTTTCGCATCTTGGCCAAGCTCAGGTCCCTTTGTGTGTCTGCCTGAGTTCCTGGTCCAGAGCCATCACACAGCTTGGAGTCTTCAGGACATTCAAGGTCTAAGAAGCTGGTTGCAGGGCCCACAGGGAGGGACATGACAGAGAGACCAAGGCTGGGGTCTTAGGACACCCCCGAGGCCAGTGTTTAAAGTGCTGCTCCAGGACTGGGGAGACAGCGCAACTGGTAAAGCATCTGCCTTTCAAACCAAAGGACCTTAGTTTGATCCTCAGAGCCCACATAAAACCTGGGGAGGGTGGCACATGCTTATAATCCCAGCCCTGGGGAAGTGAAGACAGATGGGTCCTTGGTGCTCAAGACCAGCTGGCCTAGCCCACTTAGTGAGGTCGATGAGGGCCCTGTCTTCAAACAAACAAACAAAGCAGGAGATACATACCTGAGAAATGGGCCTCCAAAGTGGACCTCTGGCTTCTGTGTGCATGTACACAGACACACACAGCTGCACCACCTCCCTGTGAGCCTAAGAGAAGGCCTGGAGCTAACAGGGAGGAGACGGGGCACATGGGAGGCTATCCCGTGTAGGAGGCTTCTACCAGCACAGGGTGTAAGCATTCGGGTTCAGGGTTCACAGTCTCTTCCTGCCCCTCTTCTTCCCACATGTGCAATGGGGCTGAGGTGCCTGGGTGACAAAGCAAAGGCTGTCTGCCCTTGGGGATGTAGTAGTTGGCGATTTCAGATGTAATGACTATCAGGGAAACTAAATTTCAGTGTACCGCCCAGGAGGGTGGTGGTTTGAGCTTCAAAGTCCCCTCAGTCCATACTGGGGATGAGGCCCTGTTACAAAGCAGAGCAGCCTCTTTCTACCCCTTCCCTGTCCCTAGCCTTCACACTCAGCCTCTCTTCCTGGGCACGCAGGACCTCTGCCTCGTTTGGCCTGGCCTCTCCAGCAAATGCTAAAGGAGTCAGTTTCCTGGACAAATGAGAAGGGGAAGAACTCACTAGAAGAAGGCCAGGCTAAGGAGATGCGGACAGAAGAAGCAAAAGACCAACACGGATGCAGAGGACAAGAAGCAGGACCCAAGTGGCTCATCAGACCAGCACTGCATGAAGGCCCCTGCCCCATCGACCTGGATCAGGGCTCCTTGACTTTGCCAGTGAGAAACCTCACTCCTGCACTCACTTGCCTGGCCACTTATTTATCCAACAGACAAGGACAGCTTCTGTAGACAATGGCATACTGGGGAGGGGGGTGCTTAAGAAGAGACAGGAGACTTGGGATCCAGAGGGACTGGCTTTGGAAGACACCCTTCTAAGCCCGTGTGACTTCTTGTGCCTGCTCCCAGAGCTGCTGCTAGGGAAAAGAATTGTGAGCACAGCAGTGAGGCCCAGTGAACAAGTATGTACAGGATGTTAGGGGCCGGGCTGTCAAGGCTGCCTGCTGCCCTCCTCACAGACCATTTGGTTACCCCCAGAGAGTCTGCTGGGTATGGTGGCACACCCATGCTTAGAATGAATTATGTGCAGTGGTGGGGCAGAGTCATCAGACTGTAGAAAGATGGCTCCAGTGTCCTCAGTGGGCAGATAGGGAGACAGCTTTAACCCAGTATGGTCAAAGTATACATACTCAACCAACCTCTCTCTCTCTCTCTCTCTCTCTCTTCTCTCTCACACACACACACACACACACACACACAATCTCACAGACAAACATTCACACACAATTTACATATACAAAACAAAGATACACACTGTCTCGGTTAGAGTTTCTATTGCTTTGAAGAGACACCACGACCATGGCAACTCTTAGAAAACATTTAATTGGGTGGTTTACAGTTTCAGAGGTTTAGTTCATTATCGCCATGGTGGGACATGCAGTACGCAGGCAGACACAGTTCTGGAGAAGGAGCTGAGTGTTCTACATCTTGATCTGCAGGCAGCAGAGCAGAAAGAGTCTCTACACTGAGCATAGCTTAAGCATAAGAGACCTTAAAGTCTGCCCCGACAATGACACACTTCCTCCAAACAAGGCCACATCCCCTAATAGTGCCACTCCCTGTGAGTTTATGGGGCCAATTACATTCAAAATACCACACACACATTCATACAACACATAGAATTCTCATACGCATATACACACACATTTGGTCACAAACACATAGACATCACATATATTCTCATGTAGTAACTTTTACAGGCACATACAACTGCGCACAATTCTCTGAGGTTCCTGCAAGGAGGAGGGCTCTCCGCAACCAGCTACCACCATGCCTTTGCTGTAGGCTCTCACGCTGCTGACCACCTCTGTATTCCTTAGTCCTGCATAGCTGAACTGGTAAATGGGGTGGCATCCATGTCCCTGAACTTGCAAAAGAGTTAAAGGAGGAACCTAAGACCCTGTATGTGCAGTAGACATGTGTCTCTCTTTGTGGCCATCATGTCAATCTCTCCACGGTCTGGAGATCTTCCCTCATGATGAGGTCTGGCCGCGCCCTCCTTCTGCTGTAGAGAGGGTTCTGCCAGCTGGGTGTTCCTATGGCAGATGGGGACCTTGCAAGACTGTCCCTGTGTGACTGCAGCTGTTTGAAGAGTTCAGCACTGGCTGTGCTGTTCCTCTGGTGGCCAGTGGCCAGATGGCATCATGGCGACAGCCCAGGGCCAGCCTGGAAGCTGAGGTTTGGACCACATACGCAGCCTTACTTTGCATGCCCTTCCTATGTATGGCCCCACGTGTGCATTTCAGGCTCATTAGACCAAGTCTGCAGATGGTCTTTTCCTCTGTGATCCAGCCAGACTTGGTTTCTGTGGCACGCAGCTGGGAGCTCAGTTTGATAGCCAGGGTTCAATAAATGCTATCCATTGGAGGTGACAAGCGTGTGGCTTGAGGATGGAATGGAGGGAGCAGTATGAGAAGAGGGTGCTTTGAGGACAACCTCCAGGACAGATGTGGCCTGGCGTTCTCATACTCACTGTCCCTAGCCACAACCACACAGCACAGTGCTGGGAACCACAGGGGAGCTTATCTGCTTCAGGCCCAGTCTGTCCTGTCAGGGTGGGTGCCCAGGAGAAGGGGAGAGGGAGACAGCAGGAGGAGGAGGAAGCAGGGACACAACTCCAGGTTCAGGGGCATGGCTTTTGTTGAATTGAATGGGAGCATCTCCTTGCTGTGGGATTGACACTGCCACAATTGCTCCTTGATGTTACCCCCTCAAATATACCCCAGCCCCTCTTCTGTCCTGCTTTCGCAGCCCAGTGCAGGGAAAGGAGGTTTCGGGGCCACCCAGGGTATCCATTGTCTCTAAGGTGGGAATCCCCCTTCCCCTTTATGCCTAGCCTGCTACTGCAGGTCTATAGTAGGATGGTTTCTTGTTCTAGTTTGGGTTTCTAATGCTGTGATAAAGCACCATGACCAAAGACAATGTTGGGGAGGAAAGAATTTATTTCAGCTTCTGCATGACTGTCTGCCATCAAAGGAAGTCAGGGCATGAACTCAAACCAAGAGCTTGGAGATGACAAGTGGAGTCACGAAGGAGTGCTTCTTACCTGCTTGCTCCTCATGACTGCTCACCCTGCTTCTTATAGCACTCAGGAGCCCTGCCCAGAGGTGACACTGCCCACATTCATCATCGATCAAGAGAATGCACCACAGGCTTGGCCACAGGCCAACCTGGTGGAGGTATTTTCACAATTGAGGTCTCCTCTTCCAAAACGACTCTAGCTTGTGTCAAGTTGACATAAAAACAGCCAGGTCTATAACTTGGATCTGAGTCTGAGGCATAATTACAGTGGTTTTTTTTTTATTTTTCAAGAATTGGTTTGTGAGTGAATGTGCGAAGGTCTGTGTAGGTGTGCACTGGTGTAGTGAAGGTTGCTGGGCACTGGTTCTCTCCCGCACTGTGTAGTCCTGATGACTGAACTCAGGGCATTGGGCCTGGTGGCAAGGATCTTTATTTGCTGAGCCACCTTGCCAGCCTTCGTTTTTCTTTTCTTCCTTTATCTTTCCTTTCCTGTTTTTAACATCATGTTTTCTCCATTGTCTCCTAGTGTGTCATGCATTTGAGAGCCTGCCTGCATTTCCTGCGACAGGATGCCGTGTGAGCCTCAGAATCTTGTTTGTCCTGTAACTGAGTCACACACGTCTGCAGAGGACTGTGAGCATCAGAGTCTGCAGGGAACATGGGACAACAAGGGGGTGGCTTCACACCACATTCTAAAGCAAATCACTCACCGCACCCACTTGTTAAAAGTCACTCTTCCTGGCCTCACCGTTCACCATCCTCAGGGATGGTCCAGGATTCTCAGAAGATACCCCATCTCACCAGGCTGTGATTTATTTATTTATTTATTTGGAATTTTTGGGATTTCTCTTATGAATCCCCAGCCTCTGTCCTTGGCAGAGAGGCTCTCATCTGGTGTAGGACAATTCTATATTCTGTCAATTATGTTTTAAATAAATGCTGATTGGCCATTAGCCAGGCAGGATGTATAGGTGGGACAACCAGACAGAAATTAGAGGCGGGACAAGGAGAATATGAGAATTCTGGGAAGCAGGAAGCTCCCTTGCCAGTCCTGCCCAGACCATGGAAGAAGCAGGATGTGACCTGCCCCGCTGAAAAAGGTACTGAGCCATGTAGCTCACATAGATAAGGATAATGGGTTAATATACATTATAAGAGCTAATACGAAGTCTGAGCTAATGGGCCAATCAGTTTATAATTAATGCAGACTCTCTGTGTGATTTCTTTGGGGTTTACCGACTGTCAGAACTGGGCAGAACAGAAACCCCAGCAAAGCAAGCCCGCTCCTCATGTTACACTCGTCTGCAGGAGGACAAACAGCCCCATCCCACCCACTGCACGCTCACAGGGTGGTGCCTTGTGCACAGTGTGGCCCTGCAAGCTGCTTACTGTACATGCGTGGCATCTCTTCCCACTTTGCCCTCTTACTGTACATGCGTGGCATCTCTTCCCACTTTGCCCTCTTACTGTACATGCGTGGCATCTCTTCCCACTTTGCCCTCTTACTGTACATGCGTGGCATCTCTTCCCACTTTGCCCTCTTACTGTACATGCGTGGCATCTCTTCCCACTTTGCCCTCTTACTGTACATGCGTGGCATCTCTTCCCACTTTGCCCTCTTACTGTACATGCGTGGCTTCTCTTCCCACTTTGCCCTCTTACTGTACATGCGTGGCATCTCCTCCCACTTTGCTCTGGGAGCTGTGACGTGAACTTGCCCTGGCTGGGAACATTCCGCTCTCAGAAGGCTTTTCTTCCTGCATAGAAGTTGCTTTCCAGCCAGAGTGGAGTGTGCGAGCAAGACAAATAGAGCAAGCCCTTATGCTTGTATCACAACGTGTGAGTTAGAAACAGGAAAATCAAGGCACGCTTGGAAAAGAGCTGTGCACACTGCTCAGAATGGGTGTGGTTGTATCAGTCTTAAGGAACAAAACCGAGAGAGTGCACACACGACTTATTAGACTAGCTTATGTAATATGGGCCAGGGAGCCCAACATGGCTGCCTGCATACTGGAGAGGATGAGCGCCCATAAAACCGGGTGTCTCTAGTGGCCCCTGTCCATCCCTGAATGCCTGTAACACAGCTAAGAGTAGCTGGTATCTATCACTTTGGAAGACTGACAAATTGGAAGAACTCGCTTAGGGAGCAGAGGCAGGCAGAAGACCCAGCTTCTTCCTTGGATCTCTATCTATCCTGGTTACCAGGTGAAGGTGCTGCCTACTGTCTTCCTCTCTCAGTTAAACCTCTCAGGAAACACCCTCACAGACACACCCAGAAGTGTGTCTCCCAGGTGACACCACATCAACCAAGATCAACCACCACAAAAGCTGTGACCAAGACTTGGGAAAAGAGAAACGACATAGCTCATCTGCAGGAGAATGCACGTCACAACCACTTTGCCACCACCGGGCCAGAATGACCACAACATGAGGACTGAGGTGGACCACACTAGGTGCCTAGCAGAGGGAGCCAGCTTATCTCATGTGGACTGGTGTGGACAGTGGCACGGAAATATTTGGAATGGTGTGCCTTGTGGTTCAGGTCCTCCAACTGCACCGGACACACATAAAGGTGTCCACCTACTCTTCTGAAAAAATATAGACTAGAATGTTCTAAGAAGGGCTATATTAAAAAGTACACTCACCGATTGAGCGTGTGTGTGTGTGTGTGTGTGTGTGTGTGTGTATGACTGCATGCACACACATATGTAGGGGATCACAGGACAATCTCTGAGAGTCCTCTCTCCTTCTACCATATGGGTCCTAGGCATGAAAATCAGGCCCAGGCTTCACACCAAGCCGCTTCACTCACCGAGCCATCCTTCAGACTCCAAATGACTAATTTTGACTAGCTCCCAACTGGAAGCTTACCTTTCGGGGCTAGAATGGACAAATCAAAGCTGGTGTGTTCACACGCAGACTACTGCACAGCAGTGAGAAGTGGTGGCCAGTGATCACACTCGACATTTTGGGAGGATCTCCTGAGCTGACTAAGCCGGGTGGGAGGATGTGTTCACACCACTGGGTTCCACTTAGAGCAGTGACAGACAACTTGTCTGAGGTACTAGAAGACAGGTGATGGTTGGTCTGGAGGTGAGAGCCAGAAGGCAGTGCTGGGCTTTCTGTGGTGTGGCGAGGCATGCTTGTATCTTCAAGCAGTATGGTTTAATCTGGCCTGTTCAGTTTCAGAGAGTTCATTGAGATGTCCATGCCTTTGCGTGATTATTCTTAAATAACATGCCTTTATTGCGTGATTGTCTGCATGTTTGGGCCATGGCTTGTATGTGGCGGTCAGAACACAACCCGATGCAGTTGGTTCTCTTGTGCTATGTGGGGCCGGAGTATCAAAGCCAGCTGGCCAGGATGGAGGCCGGGGCTCTTCTCTACTGAACCATCTTGACAGATCCTCTGTGGCCATTTCCATAAGAAACTGCAAACTTCAATGGGTGGGCTGAGATGGAGCTCCTTGGTAGATCACGTGACTAAAACTCGCAAGGCTTTGGGGTCCGTTCTCAACACGGGATGAGAAGATAGCAGCCAGGGAACGGGGAAATGCAGAGACTGTCCAGTGGTGAAGAGCACTCGTTCTTGCAGAGGATTTTGGTTAGATTCCCAGAACCCCCATGGTGGCTAACAATCATCTTGTTACTCCAGTTCTTGGGTCTAACACCTCTGACATCCGCGTACTGCATATATGTGGGACACACACATGATTATAGGGAAACGGTCATACACATAACATAAATATACCCTTAAAATTGCTACATTAGACAAAACTGCTCAGAGGACTCTGAAATCACGGATGTGGAGGTGGTTCCTGTCTCTGCCTGTGGAGGAACAGATAACCTAGAACCCAGGACCTGCAACCTGAGCTGGGGCCTTTGAAACATCCCACAGCTCCGCATCCCTCACCACCCTTACCTACAAACAAAGAGAGCTGGAGGAGAAAGTGGCACGTATGCCAAGGGTTAGTAGAGTCCTTAACGGTACCCTGGCCATGAACAGGAGGCAGCCGAGGCCCAGCCCCTCTTAGAAGCAGGTGGTTCAACTTCCCTGTGCCTGGTGTGCAGAGAGAGGCATTCTGATGACATCACTAGCCCTCTGTGAGCCAGAAGCAGCCTGTGAGGTTCCTATAATACCCCCAGCTCCAGATTCATTCTTTCTAACGACACATGCTCGATCTTTCTCTAAAGTGATTACAATTCCTAAATGAGCGTACAAAAATAAACTTCTTCATTAACTAGAGAATTAAAAAAAAAAAAAAGAAGAAGCCACCACCTGAGCAGAACGTGCATTGGTCCACAGCATATGCTGGGTAATTACTGCTTCTGCAGATGGCTCTGCTCAGCGCCGTGACTGTGGTGGGTGGGGTGGTAAGAGACTCTGCTGCTTTGGGGCAGGATTCCCAAAGGGTGTTTTCCAGAACACTAGGCCTACAGTGGGGCTATTTCCATGAGATGACAATTCCGTGCTTTGCTACATTTTTGGGAGCCACTGAGTTAACTGTAATCAGATGGGTCCTCAGCTGCAGGGCTTCTCAGGTCTTCAGCAGGCAGGGAGACAGAGGAATTGCAGACACAGAGGCTGAGCATCTGACCTCAGTGCTTTCTGGTTTGTGGAGGGTCTGATGAGTATTTTTCCCTGGAATCTACAGCAAAAAACAGTGATTGACATGGACTCAAACTTGGTTCAGGAATTAGGAGATTACATTATCTGTCCTTGGATGGACCCTTGGTGTCTGGAAGGAAGGGACCTGAAGAAAAGCAGGCATAAGGATTTGAAAAGCTATCGTGTGTGTGTGTGTGTGTGTGTGTGTGTGTGTGAGAGAGAGAGAGAGAGAGAGAGAGAGAGAGAGAGAGAGAGAGAGAGAGAGAGAGAGAGAGGATGAGAGAATTTCTTCCTGGCCTTGAGCTCACCAAGTGGGCTAGGCAGGAGTCCAGGACTCCAGCTGAGCCTGCATCCCAGCAGTGTGTTAGAAGTGCATGGCCCCCATGCCTGGCTGCTTTTATGGGGGCTCTGGGGGTCAAACTCAGGTCCTCATGCTTGTAAGGCAGGCACTTTACTGACTGAGCCATCTTCCCAGCTTCCCCCACCCTAGCATTTAACGCCTTGTTATTAGAGAATGCCATTTATTTGTATACAAGGCAGAAGCTATTGACAACTTTCTCAATGGCTGTCACTTCCCTTTTCTGCTAAATGAATCTAGGTTTTTCTCACATGGAAACAGGTTTAGGAATAACACATGCTCTGTTCTTCTTGTGAAACCTTATGAGTCAGACCTTACCAACCACAGAGAAGAGGCTTTCTGGGACTCCTGGGAGAGACATTCTTTCTAATGGACAGAGCACTGAGGGAGACACCCTCTCTTTCAAAAGGTCTTGTTTTTTTCTGCTTAAAGGTGAGTACAGGAAAATGAAATGGCAGGAGCCACGGCAGTCCCCTTTTGACTACGATAATGTGCCGAGGAGCCACGGAGAAAAGAGAGGAGTCTGGGCATCCTTAGGTAGATGACCTGGTGCTTGACCACCTAGCTTTGCTTGTCACAGAGACAGTGAACGACCTCCTGGTGTCGTCATCACCAGCTTGATTTGCTGTCAGTCATGCAAAGAAACTCTGCAGCAGCAGTGTCTGTCGCTGCCTTTCCATGGTCTGCTCCTCCGAATAGGAGCCAGCCGTTGGTCACAAGCTGGGCCCACGGTTTGTTAATGGCAAGTCTCAGTGATGCCATGATGCTCTGCCTAGGCTGGGTAACGCCATCTCACTTAGGAGTTGCGTTGTTTGGAGCACAGGCTGACTGGTCACGTTTCTCTACAGCACACTGTGCTGACAAACACTGAGATTCCAGCAGTTAAATACACAGGTTTTTTTCATAGTTCATAGGAAGTTTGGTCTTGGTCCATGGGCTCTGGGATGTCCTCCACGCCGTGATTCTAGGGAAGTTCACATTGTTTCTTTAAGACAGACCCCCTGACTAGGTCTAGAAATTAGGTTAGCCTGGTTGGCTAGTGAGTCCCAGGGCTCCTCCAGTTTGCCCCTCCCCAACACCGGGATTTCACATGCATGCCACTGACCCAGGGTTTTTGTATGGGTGCCTGGTACTGAGCTCAGATCCTTAACACTTGTTCAGCAAACACTTCCCTGACAATGCTGTCTCATCGCCCTGCCTTGGGGTCCCCTGTTTCCTGTATCTGGGAATGACTGAGGCTGCAGCTCCATTTCTCAGGAGACTACCTACATAGCTGCAAAGCGTGCTGGCATTTGACCCAGGGCTTTTCTCAGCGTGGTCTCTGCACGAGCCTGGGAGAGTACCATGGCGTGACACCTGGCTCCCCACAGAACAAGCCTGGGGGAGCCACCCATGGCCTGATAGCTGGCTCCCCACAGAACAAGCCTGGGGCCTGTTAGCTGGTTCCCACAGAACCTTTGGAGGTACCTGAAGGAAGCCGGGGGGAGTCAAACCTGTGACTGATCCTAGAAACACCCTTGGCTGTGTTCAAGTACACCCTCACTCACTGTTGGAGGCAGCTTTCCCAGAGACAGAGACACTAAGGACCCCTTTGGAGGCTGGCTACCACATCCATCTTTAGGTTTTGTGTGCCTTTGAGCCTGGGTGGCTTGCTGTTATTCTCGTCTAGTGACACAGACATTCCGTCAGGGCCAGACCCTGTGTAACTTTCGCCAAATGCTCCTTGCTCCACTCCGGATGAGGTTTTGACTGGACAGAGAGCTGAAGAATAGCCTCGCTGCCTGCGGAACTCTAAGACCCAGGTGCTCTTTCTGACACCCACACTCCAGGTGCTCTTTCTGACACCCACACTCCAGGTGCTCTTTCTGACACCCACACGGAGGCATAGAGGGCTGAGGGGTCTAGGGTAAGGGCCTGCACCCATTGAGACAAGCTTCATACTCAGAGTTAAGTCTCCTGTCACTTTCCAGAGCTAGGCTCAGCTCCTGATGGGTGACCAGCAGATCTGCTCCTTGTTTCTGCCCAAGTGTCACCTCCTCAGCCTGGCGGTATGGTGGCAATGTCACCTCTTTCTTCTTTGTATTGGTTAGTTTTCTCACTGCTGTGGCAAAGCACCCGACAAAAGTGACATAGGGACAGGTTTATTTTAGCTCATGGGTCAAGTGGATATGGTCCACTGTGGTGGAGCAAGGCGGTGGCAGAGCGAGGGCGACAGGTCGCACTGCATCCTCGTCCAGAAGTGGAGGGCCAGGATTCTGGCGCTCAGCTTCTCTTCTAACATTGGCAGGGACCCTGCATATGGACCACTGCTGCAGACAGCCCAGGGAGCCTTCCTGCTTCAGTTAACGTAATCTGGAAAACCCTCAGCAGGCATGCCCAGAGGCCTGTCTCTTTGGCAGTTCTGCCAAGTTGCCAGTCTGCACCATGCTTCAGCGTGCCCCATAAGAATCTTGGCAGTACCCAGGCAGCCACCCTCCCCCAAAGAGTGCCTTCCAGTTCCTTTGCAGTTTGCACCTCCAGGCCTCGGCACCCCAAGGTCTCAAGACTCAGGGGTCTGCTGGCCACTGGAAGTTCCCGGATCCTTTTGCTAATACTAGTGTGTGCTAAGGTAATGGTTTTCATGGCAAAACGAAACAGTGTGATGGAGTCTGATAAGCCAGAATACGGAGTGACTTCTTTGTGGATTTAGCTGTAAAACCGCCCTTTTCTTTAGCTGCCAGCAACTGGGGAGAAGGTGTCCATCACAGATTTATTAAATGTTAAGAACATGATAAGATGATTTAAGTCTCCTGGTCTGCCTGCCTCCAAGAAGCTGTAGCAAAGACTCGCCCATCTCAGTAATCTGCCAGCCTTTGACTGAGGCCAATGAGCAGTCTCTCAGGCTGTGTTGTGGATGAGCTTGAGGCGTGACAACAGGGGCTCTGTGAGCTTCAGAGCAGTGGGAAGTCTAGGTGCTCCTAGGGACAGTCCTCGGCCTCTGATTTGACTCATGTGGAGACATACGAGACAGTGTTGGTGGGAGCCTGAAATGGGGCCCCCAAGATACTTGAGTCTGTCATCCCTGTCATTTACAGCTGGGCAGTCAATAGGGGCTAACAGTGACTTCTGTCTTAAAGAGAAATACAGGAGGATTAACAGTGGTAACCTCAATCTAGCTTTCCAGCTTCACTAGAGCACCCCAAGACCAACAGTGACAGCCTTCACTTTGTGTCTGAGTGGGGATGCTGTAGATGTACATGTCTTTCATCCCCCACCGTGTGTGTGCGCGCGCGCGAGTGTGTGTGCGTGTGTGTGTGTGCGTGCGTGTGTGTGTGTGTGTGCCTTACCTTGATTTGAAACAATGAGGACTGGGGATTTAGCTCAGTTCGGAGGACACTTACATGCAGTACCCATGAAGCTTGGGCTTTGAACCCAGCACTGACAAACAAATCCTGTCAAAAGGATAAGGCGGTGCACACTCCTAATCTCAGCAAGCAGGAGGCAGAGGCAGGTAGATTACCATGTATCCAGACTATTTCAAAACCAAAGTAAACAAATGAGGCTTCTGGCTTTGGGGGCGAGGGAGAAGGGGTGTCTGGGTTTGTAACACAGCTTTTCAAAGCATTTTGGGCTGTCAAGGGGGAAAGGACATGGACATGAGCATGGTCTTGCAGAGACCCCCACCCTGGAGCTAACTCTACTTTTGATCCAGTTTTGTACTTTGGGAATGAGGTGTGTAGGTCTAGGCTGTACCCCAGGGGCTCTCAGCTAACAGTAACAGTAGGGTAAGAGCATTTTCTCTGAGCTCTTCTTGTTGAACAAGGACCAACAATGCTTTGAGGTGCGAGAAAACAGGTTTATTTTTCAGACTGTGAGGCATTTGGAGCTCAGAAGCACTGGGTGTAGAGGGACACAGCCTACAATCCCAGCATTTGAGTGGCAGAAGCAAGAGGATGTGGAGTTCAAGGCTAGCCCCTTCTATAGAAGGAGTTTGAGGCTAGCCTGGGATTTGTGAGACTTTGTCTCAGTAATACAAAGCAAGTGTTGGAGAGCTGGCTCTATTGGTAAAGGCTTTTGTGCGAGGGTATGGACTCAAGTTCGGGGCCCCAGAGCCCACACAAAGCCAGTGCAGTAGTGCCTCTGTGGTTCCAGCACTCCTGGGAAATGGGAGGCGAAGGCAGGAAAAATTCCCTGAAGCTCACCAGCCAGAAAGCTGTAAGCAATGCTGAACAAGAGACTGCAAGGAAGGCAAGGACCAGCACCGTAGACTGCCCACTGGCCTTCACACAATCTCTGCAGTAATGCCTGCCTGAACTCACACTCAGGAAAGCACACACACACAAACAGACACACACACGATGAAAGATAAAAATCCAAAGTATGTCTGTGTGTGTCTCTTAAACCTGGAAAGGGGATGGAGAGGGAAGGAAGAGCCTTGAGGGTAATAAAGAAGAAAGGAGGAGGAAATGGGCAGAAATGGTAGGGAAGTAGAAGAAGAGAGTAATTGGGGGAAGAAAGAAAGGGCATGGAGAGGTCACTGAACAACACACAGTGACATACATACATGTATGAAGAGACCGTGGTAGAAACCATTATTTTGTATACCTGCCTAAGATACTTTTTCAAAGAAAAAAAATTGAAGAAAATGGGGGTAGGGGACAGGAGCTCAAGGGAAATGACGTAGCTTTCCCAGACTGTCATGTCAGACCACTTTATTACAAATGGGGAGTAGCACAACCCTCTGGAGACCCTGACTGCGGTGGTCAGACTTAGGGAGCACTTGGGGAGATGGGGGGCTTCTAAATGAGGGAGACCCAAGCCTTCCTTTTAGAGTATCCAGTTACTTCTGACTAGAAGGTCCTCGTGTCTTTGGTAACCTCACACAGCTGCTGGCCTTTGCAGAACTGACTTTCTGAAAGCAACCATTTCTAAGAGAGACAATAGAAAACAGTATTTTAGGGGCAGTAAGAGGACAGGAATATGGACTTCTGGGAGAAAGGTGTTAGGAGACCCTGTCCCTGGTTGGCCACTTACTCAGGCTGCAGTCCTTAGCTATGCGGTCTGTCCACTCCACACAGCTCTCCTCTCTGATGCAGAACGGCCCATTTCCTCTCTAAGACAGAGAAGACAAGTGCCAAGCCACCTGCGTCCATCACAGCTGCAAGCCTGCTCCAGCTGGCTGGAGATGACACCATGGCAGGAAGCGCAGGGAGCCAGGCACAGACGGAAGGGGCACCTGGACCCTGCCATCTTCATCACTTGGGCGCCCCTTGAAGATGGAGGTCTGTCTCCTCATCAGGCTAGAGGCCCTTTAGAATGAGGGGTGTGACCCCACCAGATTGCTGAATGTCTGAGGATTGGAGGTGTTTTTCCAGGGAAATCAAGGCTTTCCTGGGTACACATTGTTTCTTCCCATTTTCATTGTGTAGAAATAAATGGTACCCTCTGTGGTGGGAGGGGTAACTGTGCCTATCTGCACCATGCTCCTCTTTGACCCCGTTAGGGTGAGTGTCCTGCTTGATCATCTCTTCCTTACTCCAATCTGAGTTCTTGGTGGGACAGATGGCACTGTCTTTCCTTTTGTCTTCTGATTGGCCCTTAGTGCTGGAGGAGACCCTCTACCCACTCAGTAGGCCTGGACAGAAGCACGGGGATTTCTGGGTAATGTAGTTAGTAGTTACCTGTCTCCCTCCAATGTGTCTCTTGATGGGAACATGGTTCAACCACCAAAGTAGCCTCCATGAGATGCAAGTCCTCTTTCTCAGACCCATGGATGCTGATAACATCCTGGAATTCCAGGTGCTTTTTTTCCACAGCCTGACACAAGCTAGAGGGATTTTAGACAGGGCTGGTTGTTTAAACACAAAACCTGGTTTTGGCAGGATGCTCTCTGACTTTGCTGTAGAGGTTGCTATTTCCCCTCTTGTTGAGGCTTAGGCTGGGCCTGGACCTGGGGCAGCCCTGCAAGATGCTCGTGGAAAATAGTAAGGCCTCTGATGGTCAAATATCTCTGCCCCCTCCAGTTCCTTAGCTCCAGCCCTAGGCCCAGGATACTAAGGATCAAAACCAGGGCTTCATGCATGCTAGGCAAGTTCTATATTAATTTAGCTACAGGCTGTCTTTCCACATTACTTTTTTTGCATGTATATGTATGTAGGGTGCATACATTCATGTGGATTCATACTTGTAGGTGTGTGATTCTGGGTGGTTATGCAGGTATACACGCACTTGTGTGCCTGTGGAGGACAGAGAATGATGTTGTCTTCCTCGCTCTTTCCCTCCTGACATGTTGAAGCAGGAACTCTCACTTGATTCCAGAGCTCACTTATGCAACCAGTGTAGTTACCCAGCTGCTCTGGGGACGTGTGTGTGTGTGTGTGTGTGTGCGTGTGTGTGTGTGTGAGAGAGAGAGAGAGAGAGAGAGAGAGAGAGAGAGACTCCCCCCCAGAGCACTGGAATTACAGGCACGCTACCACATTCACTGAACACTTCCTTGGGTTCTGGGGTGTCCAAGCCTGTCCCTTATACTTGCATAGGAAGTACTTTACCTGCTGAGGGGTCTTCCCAACCCCCTTTCTACATCTTGATGGAGACACGTGTTGGGAGCCTGGGAGAAGGTTCAGTGGTAAGTGAAGGGGTGGTGATTGTTCGTGTATTGGTTTCCAAGTGTCTGGTGATGTGTTAGGATGTTCATAGGAAAGGCACATCACTAGTTTCCTGTACATCCTTAATTATCTATGCTGAGGTGAGGGAGATGTGGGGATAAAAGGAGAGCCACTCAACACTGGGAGGAAGCATGGAGGGAAAAATAACAGCTATTAAGGACTAATTCAGACAGGATCAGAGACCTGTCCAGTTTGCCTGTGCAGTTGATACCCAGTCCAGGACTAGAGTCTCCCTCTCTCAATGTCTGGCTGAATATCTTTCACCCGAATCTCAGCAGCCAAGGTAATGATAAAGTCAAACAGCCACGGTGCATATTCTAAGCCCTTCACAAGCTCTTACTCTCTCTAGCCTCACAGAAGCCATGAAGCGATAGCCTGAGAAGTTTGACTATTTGCGGATGGATGATGGAAGGATAATTTCAGTTCTATTTGAGACACATTCCGCAAACTTCCACTAAACTCTGTTCCGGGAGGAGCAGTAAGGACAAGAAAAGGGAACATCAATCAGTTGAAGGTCCTGGCCCCAGGATAGCTCAGTGGGAGATGCATGTAGTGGAGCGACAGTGGAGGACAGAGGCAACACTTGGGGGCCATTGACAGGGCAGAACCAGCGCATGGGAGGCTTCCTGGAGGAGCTGAGCCTTCTTTCCCAAGGAGGAAGGCATAGTAGGCATCTCGCGGAGACAGGAGTTGATCTGGAAGCTGAAGGGTGTGTGGGTTGTGTATGTAACAGCAGCATGTGTACCATGGAGAGGAAGGAGATGATGTGTGTAGTTGGGAGAGAAAGTTTCAGCCTGAAATGTCATCCTTTGGGAAGCATGGAGCCATTGGAAGTTTTTAAACTGGAAGTGGCATAATCCCACTTGTAAACAACAAGAAACTTTCTCACGTGGGTGGGTCTGAGGAAACTGATTTTCCAGTTCCAGATGGCACAGCTGAGCCCGGGGCTGGGGTCATGATGGTGGGAAGAGGCATGCAGAGATGCAGCTGGAGCTGGAGGATATGGGGGGCTGGCAGGTATCAGTTTGTCAGGTGTGGAAGGGTAGGATTTCCTTCTGTCCAACCAATGTTGGTGGTGTGCTAAGGAGGACTCTGAGGGAGCAGATGGGTGTGACTGATGGGCACAGTGGACACAATAAAGCTGCAACTGCTGGCACTGGCACCGTCTCCTTTCCTTGGCCTTCGTTATTCCGTGGTCCACCTCCCTTCTATGGCCAAGTTGTGTGTGAGATGAAAGGCACACAGACATGGTATGTTTTGCAAGCTGGGTGGAAGTTGGAGGTGGGTCTCATAGAGTGGGGAGTAGGTCACAGCATTCCTTGAGATAAAGGTATTTGAGAAAAAGGATGAGGTGTGCTCTGTCCCTGTCCCTGCCCTAAGCCCCAGTCCCATGACCCATGGGACAGTGTTGCTGCCACTATACCTCCCTCCTTCCAAGTAGACAAAGCCCCATTGAAGTCCCTCATGGAACACAGTATTTCCCTACCTTTTGCTCACATTCCCACCTGAGGTGCAATAGAAAAGGGGCTCCTTCATTACTGGGCCGTTCTTCATGAGCTTTCTACTCACC
The DNA here is from genome assembly GCA_028555095.1 of Dicrostonyx torquatus. Classification (NCBI taxonomy): domain Eukaryota; kingdom Metazoa; phylum Chordata; class Mammalia; order Rodentia; family Cricetidae; genus Dicrostonyx; species Dicrostonyx torquatus. The sequence goes on along the minus strand of JAQHUG010000555.1, from coordinate 601,071 downwards.
TGGAGTAGCCAGACAGAATAGTTATCATCTGCCATTCATTTGCTCTTCCTGACAAAAACCTTCTTTGTCCTTCTCTTCACTGCTGAGCCTGATTCAAGAGAACCATCATCCCCAAGATGGGCCTGGCCTCAGGGACTCAAATGATCAGAAAAGACTCCAGTTCCAGCCTGGATGACACAGTAGAATCCTCTCCTATTGGAGTGTCTAGCTGGAACTTCCTAGTGTTCTATAGATGAAGGAGCTTTGGGTGTTAAGGTCCTGGGAAGCTACATGGCGATGGTTGGATCCTAACTTCGTTCCCTTACTAGCTGTGTGACTGTGGGTGAACTACTAACTCTCCTGGGCCTATACTTTCTCTCTGTAATGTTAGCATGATGACCCCAAGTGCCCATGAGGGCCAAAGGGGTGAATGCATGAAAAGCATAGAGGGCACCCCCCAGAGCAATTGCTGTTACTTCCGTCATCATCACCAACACTATTATCATAGTCATCCTCATCATTGCCATCTTCACCACTATCACCACCATCATCTTCATCATCGTCATCTTCACCACCACCATTGTCATCACCATCATCTATTTTTATTGCCATCAACACCTGAATCACCAACTCCGAAGTCTGAAAGGTACTTAGAATGGAGAAGTGGGTTCTGGGAAAATCTTCACAAACTCTGATGCTAGAATTGGTCTAAAGCAAAAAAAAAATGGCATTTTGCCAATGGGTGGTGGTTTAAATGAAAATAGCCCCCATAAGTGCATACAGAGTGTCACTACTAGAAGATGTGGCCTTGTTGGAGGAAGTGTGTCACTGGGGGATGGACACTGAGGTTTCAGAAGCTCAAGCCAGGCTAAGTGGCTCACTTACTTTTCCTGCTGCCTGTGGACCCAGATGTAGACCTCTTGGCTACCTCTCCAGCACTGTTTGCCTGCATGTTGCCACCATGCTTCCTGCCATGATGACAATGGACTAACCTCTGAACTGTAAGCCAGCCCCAAGTTAAATATTTTCCTTATAAGAGTTGCTGTGGTCATGGTGTCTCCTAGGAACCCTAACTAAGACACAAGATAAAGAATCTCTTGCTTACAGGGAAGTTGATCCATTGGAATGAAGAAGGATGGAAGCAGAGGTGTATCCAGGATGGCAAAAATCATCAAATCGTTATACTTCCTGAAGTTTGGGTCCTCAGAGAACCAAACAAACATGGAATTATTTTCAGATAGAGTGTCCCTGAAAGGTCTAGTTTTAAAAGAGGTAACACAAGGATCTTCTGGAAAAAGACGTTGGTCGTTGCTGTGTTGAAGATGATCAGAGGTAGGTTTTGCCCAGGAGGTCAGGAGAGATGGTCAAAGCTGACCTAGGTCACTCTGAGGGTACTGAGTCCCAGAGAAATGTGGACCCCAGCTCAGAAAAGGAGTTAGTAGCATGAGGTGAGGCCTGAGTGATGCTCTCTGGATAGTTGAATACAGACTCTCAGAACTCCCACATCCAGAACTGGCTGCTCCACAGATCTGCAGACTGTGTGTTGTGTGACAGGCGACTAGGCTGACTCTGGTATAGCATGACAGTGTGGCTCTGTGCACTTGTGGCAGGACACAGAGCTACTGTAGGCCAGTCCACTGGCCTTAGGCTTTGTAGAGCCACTCATCCAGTAGTGTGTCTCTGCCAAGTCTCTCTGAGCTTCAGTTCATTGGGGGTGTAAAATAAGGATAATAGTAACTACATGACGTAGGTGTATGATGTGGGATTCCTCACTGTATGCTGTGAATATGTTTTATTTCCATTAGTTAATGAATAAAGCTGTTTCGGCCAATGGCTTAGCAGAGCAAATCCAGGCAGGATATCCAAACAGAGATATAGAGAGAAAACAGGTGGAGTCAAGGAGACGCCATGTAGCTGCTGAAGGAGAAAGACACTGCTGCTGGATCCTTTCCGGTATGCCACAGCCTCATGATGATACACAGAGTAATAGAAATGGGCTGATTTAAGATATAAGAGATAGGTAGGAATAAGCCTACGCTATTGGCCAAACAGTGTTGTAATTAATATAGTTTCTGTGTGATTATTTGAGTCAGGGCTTCTGGGAATGAGTGAGCAGTCTCCACCTATAGGGGGGTGTGTGTGTGTGTGTGTGTGTGTGTGTGTGTGTGGGGAGGACAGAGGCCATGCATCTAGTTTCTTCTTTTATCACTCTCCACTCTATTTTCCAAGATGGGGTCTCTTACTGGATCTGGTGCTTGCTGATTCTGCTGGACTGACAGCTCATCAAGTCCCTGGAATCCCATCATCCTACACTGCGCTCCTGCCCCCCGTGATGGGGTTACAGTTATGCTCTGTCCCTGGTTTTTATGTAGGTGCTGGAGATCTGAACCCTAGTCGTCATGCTGACAGCGAGTGCTTTACTGACTGAGTCCTCTCCTCTGCTCCTTGAGAAGGCTCTGAGGAGTAAATGACAATGAATGACAGTGAATGAAAGCCCAGCACTTCCCTAGTGCATTGATCCTGCATTCGCCTTACTCCACCCCTCACTCCCACTGTTCACATTCTCTTTGCCCTAGGCTTTTGTACTCAGGGACCCAGGACTCCCTCGATAGATTGACAGTTAGCAGGGGTTTCCATACCATCCAGATCCTCTTCCATTTAACCCTTTCTTCTGTGGAAATCTTTAGTCACTTGCCTTTTACCTTTTGAGGTACCCTAATCCCACAATAGAATTAGAAAGAGCTCTGTCTGGGCTGGAATCTTTGAGCATCAAAGATGGATAAAGAGTGACCCTTAAGGCCTTAAGTGTCTCACTGCCCTCCACCCCTGCCTGCTGGCACTCAGCAGAGCGCTAGAAACATACTCTACTCCCTGTGATGAGAGAGCACTGCTGTGTGTTATCTCCGCGTGCTGCCAATCAGCTTCCGGGGTGGGGAAACAGGCTAGAAGCTCCATAGTCCTGCAGACCACCCTTGCCTCCTGCTGCCCAGATCCCAGAGCTCATTGAAATGGTGTGGGGGCTGAGCTGTGTGGGGGAAGACCACAGCGGCTGTCCTGGGCTGGTGCCTAAGCTCCAGGTCTCTCCATCAGTTCCCCTCATCCCTCCTCTGCTAGGATGCCAAACCAGACCTTTCCACTGTGCATGTCTGGGAGCCAAACCCAGTGTCTTCCCTCTGCTCCTGCCTCCAGCAAAGCAAGCCTACTGGGGGCATCCAGGGCCCATCCTCAGAAAACACTGATTTTTTTTTTTAGAAGTAGTGAACTCAGGTCAGCTGCTGTCCACTTGATAATTAGTTATTTTTCTTGTCACTGTAACCAAATACCTGACAAGAAACAGCTTTAAGGAGAAGGGTTTTCTTTTGGTCCATCACACTAGAGAATACATGGCAGCATGAGTGAGGGGCAGCTGGTCACATGGCAGCCACTGTCAGGAAACTAGGCATGAGGAAGAACTGAGATGGAGCTGTAAAACTTCAAGACCCACCTCTAACAGTTCCACAACATTCCAAAAACAGGGCCACCAGCTGAATGTTCAGACACATTTAAACCACAGCTCTTGGTTAGTACCAGGTGCTGTTGTCTTGAACAGTGAATGATTTGTGGACATATGAGTGTGGTCCGGCCCAGGACCAGGGATTCCTTGGGTAGAGTTGCCTTGAGTAATTACTGTGTCCTGCCCCCTGTGTCCTCTGTCACCATATGATTATCTTCTTCCCATGCACCCCATTCTGATAAGAACTCGAGGTCCACTAGATTAGGCTGTGGTGGTCTGAGTGAGCAAGGCCCCCAGTAGGCTCACATATTTGAACACCTGGGCCCCAGTAGGCAGCTCTGTTGGAGGAGGTTATGGACTCTAGTGGTATAGCCTTGCTGGAAAAACTATGTTCCTAGGGGTAAGGTTTGAGGATTTATAACCTTGACCTACTTCAAGTTTCCTCTTTTGCTTTGTGTTTTTGGTTGAAAACGTGCTTCCTGCTCTGGCCCCCTTACCATGCCTCCCCTTCCTGTGGACTCTTCCTTTGGAGCCATAAGCTGAAACTAAAGCTTTCTACATGTTGCTTTGGCCGTGGTGTTTTATCCTAACACAAAAGTTACTTGTGTCCACATTGGTACAGCTCCCCCTTAACTCATTACACGTCCAAGGACCAGCCTTCCTTCAAAAATGTCACAACAGAAGGTACTTCAGCGCTGTCCATTAGGCACATAACTCGATACAGCTAAGGCGTGAAGGAGCTCTTTGGGAAGGCTTTCCTTCCGAGACCGAGACACTGAGAGAGCGAGTTGATGCGTGGTTAGCATTCAGCTCGATCACTCCACTCTCACATAGCTTAGGATCCCATGCCTAGAAAAGGATGGCGCCCACAGTAGGCTGTCTTCTCACCCCAGTTAGCTTCGTCATGACGGTCCTTCATCAACATGCCCACGGCTTACTTGACCCAGAGCAGTGTTTCTCACCCTTCCTAACACTGCAGCCCTTTAATACAGTTCCTCATACTGTGCTGACCCCCCCAACCATAAAGTAATTTTCATTGCTACTTCATAGCTGTAATTGTGCTACTGTCGTGACTCATAATACAAATATCTGTGCTTCTGATGACTTGGGCAACCCCTGTGAAAGGTTGTTCTATCCCAAGGGTTCAAGACTCACGGTTGAGAAGCGGTGCCCTAGCAATCCTCCAGTGAGACTGGTTTCCCAGGTAAGTCTAGGTTGGGTCAAGTTGATAAAACTACCCACCACAGACAGAAAATTCCAACATGAACTTCTGAATGGACATCTCCATCCAAACCTTAGCAGTTCTCATAGCCAAAGATATCTTAATTCATCTAAGCCTAGGGACATCTAAGGACCACAGGAATGAAGAGCTATAGATGTCTTTTGGGGAGTCTTTAATCTTTCTCTCTGAGTGAATGAGAACATTTAGGCTCAGTAGGAAGAGGGCTTCCTTTGGGGCCATGTCCCAGACTAGGGACACAGCCAGGCCTATTCTTTGTTCTGCAGACCCCAGCTTTCCACCACACCCCTCTGATTTTCTGAACTTTTGTATGGCTCTCTTTGTATGGGAAAGAGCATGTCATTTGAGAAATGGGGCCCACTGTGTGGGTTTCTCTGGAGCTGTCACTCTCACAGCGATGAGCGGTAGGACAGGAGATGAGAAGAATTCGGAGGCCACATGCGGGAGCTTGCTCTGCCACACAGCTGTGCTCGCCTCTGGGAGACAGTTTTTCTAATCATATGCTGGATGCAGGGCTTGCTTTCTGAATTATGCACCTCCAAAGGCCTTTCATCTTGCCAAGGGTTTGATGCTGGCCCACCCGGCCGCCTGTGCTGGACTCTCATTCTGTCTCAGAGGCATTAGGGCAAGGAAGTGGGAGGGAGGCAAGTGGACACCACACACCCTTCCTTTTTTGAGACTTTGCCTCTCTGCAAGGTGCAAGGCCTTTTGGGGTATGGAGCACAGCTGGCGGGAAGCCGGGCAGAAGGCCACCCTTTGTTTCTGTCAGGCTGGAATCTAGAAATGGACTCACATGATTGCTTATCTGGAAGCCTTCCAGGGGTGCAGAGAAATCTAACTCCATCAGCTTAATTGAATTAAGATTTGTGGAGTCCAAGGATCCAGGGTCTCTGGAGAGCTGAATGGAAGACAGTTCAGACATCTCCTGAACAAGGCAGATGAGAGTGGGCACCAAGGGCCCAGGAGGGTTTTCAGGGGGCTCGTTCTGGGGCCAGAGCCAAAGACAGCACCCCAAACAATCAACCACTTTCAGCAGAAGAGCCACCCGTGAAGGCAATGGGTCCTGGTCCTGATTCCTGGTCCATACCCCGTGTAATCCCCTCCCCTTTTGGCGTGAGTGAGACTTGCTGAGTGACTTGTTTCTAACCAAGAGAAACTCTCCAAAATGATGGTTACGAAGACCTCAGACTCTATTTTGCTATACCTTCTTCCTCGTCCCTCTGCTTCTGAATGTGCTTGAGGAAATGAACTGGAGAGGTCCTTGTGACAGGAAGCTGAGGGCCATCGCCACCCACCACCCGCCATGCCTACCCAGCAAGGACAGCTGTGGCTTCAGAGCAAGCCTTCAAATGAGATGCCAGTCCTAGCTGACATCTTGATTTAGGTCATGACATTGAACTGTGGACACCATTAAGTTGTTGCCCAGGCTTCCAACACAAAACTGTCAGAAAATAAATGTGTGCTTTTAAAAAGACACTTAATTATACAGTGGAACAATACAGAGCAAGCCCCTATTATGGGGATCATATTTGGGATTATAACACCTTCAGCAGCATTGGGAATGAGAAGAAATTGCTAGTGTGGATTTATGGACATACATAAGTGCCCCAGCTTACTGGGCCAAGATCCCTTTATATGGCCTTGAGGAACTGAATGAGGCCAGGTTGGAGGGGCCACAGCACAACCAAGGCTGTGACAATTTTATTGAGAGCAATCAGACCTTTAATACCTTTATCAGAAACGGAATATAATGGTAATTTCCAGGATCAATACAGTTGTAGTTGCCAGGATACAGTAAAACTTGCAAGCCATACAGGGCACACAAGATTAATGTCTAAGTCCGATTGTCCTGTCAGGTCTTCATGTTTCTGTGACTACTAAGGTAACATAAAGAGAAACACAAAGCTACCTGAATGCTTCACTGCCTGAGGGAACACATTGGTCTCTCAGGAACTGGAAAGCACGTTGTGCCCAGGAGTCATGGACTCTAACCTGAAAAATCTATGATGTATCCCTCTCAAGTTAGCTGGACCAGTTCAACCCATGGTTCCCTGTGTATATATATATATATATATATATATATGTGTGTGTGTGTGTGTGTGTGTGTGCGCGCGCGCGCGCGCGCGCGCGCGTGCATGCGCATATATGTATATGTATAAATTTATTTTTTTTCTATATATAGTATATGTTGTAGGTGTTCGTGTATGTGCTCATATGTGGGAGTGAATGTGTTAGTGTGCGTGTGTGTGTGTGAGAGAGAGAAAGAAAGAGATAGAGGAAGTCAGATGTCATTCTTAATCACTCCTCTGTGGTATGTTTTGAGGCAGGGTCTCTCACTGAGTCTGGAGTTTACTGCCTCAGCTGGCTGGGCTGGGTACGCAGCAATACAAGGATCCTCTCATCTCTGCCCTGCGTCGTTGGAGCTACAGATGGGCACCACCTCACCTGTCCTGTCAGGTCTTCATGTTTCTTTACTTGGGTTCTGGGTACCAGAATTTGAATTTGAATCCTGACTTTGCACATATAGTCTTTGGCCCACTGGGCTGTCTCCCCAGCTCATAGGAGGCTTGTGTTTTAGGAGCCAACTGTATTTTAGAACATGAGCTCTGATGGACACTTTATCACACTCTTCCTTTATTACTCACAACCCTTTGTCTGCACTGCTTTCTTTAGTTTCCTCAATCTTTACAATAATCCAATGAGGCCTCTTAGTGGCTTCATCTCACAGATTAGAAAGAAGAGGGCAGAGAAGAAGATCACCTGAAGAGGTGGTACGAGGTGACTCTGGGGTTTGAACCTAGGCAGTGTGGTTTCAGAGGGCCACAAGACAGCACCCATTTATGCAGAACATGCTCAGAAATCTGTTGGGTGGTGGCTGTGGTTAATTACTAATCCCTGTTATGGAGGAGCCAGTGACTCTGCCTCTACCTAGTGTTGAGCTTGAATGATCGACTTAACCTTGGCTGCTGTGTTGGTTACTTTTCTGTGGCTGTGATAAAATGCCATAACCAAAATCAGCTTTGAAGAGAGAAGGTTTTATTTGGAATTACAACTCCAAGGAGGATGCAGCCCATCATAGGCATTGACTGGTCCTATTTTCATCCATTATGTAGGAAATAGGAAATGGAAAGTTAAGTGGGGCTATAAACCTCAAATCCCCCTCCAGTGATGTATTTCCTCTAACAAGATTCCACCTCCAAAAGGTTTCATCCTTCCTAAACAGTGGCACCAACTGAGGGATGACCAAATGTTTTAATGTGTGAGCCTATGGGGGACAGCTGGATCAAATGTTACATGGTGATGGGGACCCTGCAGGGCACAAGAAGGTAAGCTATTATTCATAAACCACATATGTCATGGCTCAGACAAGATTTGGGTGTGTCCCTGAAAATTCCATGTGCTGGAAATGAGGCCTCTCATGTGGCAATATTGAGTGATAGAAACTTTGCAAGTTTATTTTGTAGTTCTAACAGGTAGCACAACTACTTGCCTATCCTTGAAGGTCTTCCTCTACTGAGGAAGCTCATCCTCTTTGGTCATAAACAGATTTTTCTTTGGGCTGCTAGTTTACAAAAGAAAACAACACAGAGACTTATTATTAATTATGAAAGCTCAGCCAATAGCTTAATCTTGTCCTACTACTTCTTATAACCTATTAAATTAACCCATTTATATTAATTTATGTTTGGTTTGTGGCTTTTTACCTCTCTTCTGTCTTGCATCTCCTGTTTCCTCTCCTTGTCCTCCTCTGATGTCTCTTCTTCTTCTTCTTCTTCTTCTTCTTCTTCTTCTTCTTCTTCTTCTTCTTCTTCTTCTTCTTCTTCCTCTTCTTCCTCCTCCTCCTCCTCTTCCTCCTCTTCCTCCTCTTCCTCTTCCTCTTCTTCTCCTCCTCATCTCTCTCTCTCTGCCTGAGAGTCCCACCTGACTTCCTCCTACCTAGCTATTGGCTACTCAGCTCTTTATTAAATCAGTCAGAAGGTGCCTTTGCAAAACACATTTTCACAGTGTACAAAAATTATTCTACTACATTTTTGTCTTAATGAAAAGGAAAGGTTTTAACGCTAGAACAGTAAACAATATACAATAAGAACAACAATTATGTATTGTCTAAATAAAAAGGGAAAGTTTTAACTTTAACAAAGTACAACTATATACAATAAGAGCACTTTTCAAGTAAGAATCTCACATTTACAATGTCTAGTCTATATGTATTTGGCAAATTTTGAGAAAGTGCTATATTATCTATCCTATCTTAGTAAGTCCAGGGCTTTATAAAACATTTTCTGTTATAACTTGTATTACTAACCTAAAAACACTGAAAAGTCCTTAAAACATTTTTTTAGTCAAGAAACTTAAGCTTTTATGTCTCAGAATCTAACACATTTTACATCTATTTTGCAAGTTTCTTTTCTGAATTTTGTAACAAAGAAAACTGTAACCATCTCATTTTCAATTCCATCAGAGACACGAGAAGGATAAACTATTACTTGAGTAAACAGGAAGTGTGAAGTAAACAACTTTCAAAACTATAGAAATGACAGAATCAGTGGGCTGCCTGGACAGCCCAAGGTTCCTCTGCAACATCAGGGAATCCATCTTCAATTTACAAGCCTAAAATATCCGACAGACTTTTCTGTGAAGCAGGAATTTTGAAGAACTGTCCTACCTTTGCTTGGCAAAGTTTGGCAGTTGTCTTTTTTGTTTCTTGTTTGTCCAACTTGGACAATATACTTTTAGCAGTTGAGGCAAAGACGGTTTATTGTTCAAATGGCTAGTTTTTGGCCACAAAACAAGAAAACTCCATTTGGAGGCTCTTCGATGACCATCATCCTTTCGTGAAGTAAATTAGTGCTGTCAGGAACAGACATGTCTCCCCGTCATGAAAAACTTTATGTTATAAAACATTTTAAATGTCATATTCTGTAGGCCTTTGAAGTGTTTAAAGATCATATACCTAAAATATTTCTCTGTATGACCTTGAAAACATACCTATCATGACAATAAGTTTGATTGTTATAGAAGGCTATTAATCTGTATTTCCTTATTATCTTCAATAGCTTTCAAGGACTAAAACTTTAAATTACACTTTTAAGTGAGCTGTATAGGTACAATATTTTAAACAAGAGCAGCAACATATATACAGTACAATAAAAATAACCTTAAATTTGTATCAATAAGCAAAATTCCTTACTAATATAAAGTATTTGAGAATAGTGGCTGTTCAAAAGCAGACTCAACAATCCATCCTTTTATCCCATCATTTCTATACTATTTTCCCTTTAGAATCTAAACTACTCTGTTTAGTTTTCTCCCTGACTACAACCAGAAACTAACACATTTTACATCTATTTTGCAAGTTTCTTTTCTGAATTTGGTAACAAAGAAAACTGTAACCATCTCTTTTTCAATTCCATCAGAGACATGAGAAGAATAAACTATTACTTGAGTAATAGTTTATTGTTTAATAGTAATAGTTTGATGACAAACATTTATAACCTACCAAACAATCATAAACCACTTACCCCACCTTTTGGGAATATGGACGCCTTGTTCTCTAGACTACTTCTTATTGTCTGTGGGTGATGCCTTCTTTAGGGAGCCTGAGAAAACTGACACAATGTTCAAATTCTGGGAAAATTGTCCATGACATTGGCTGTCTAGTGTCTGTGCAATGGGGAAACATATGGCTTGTCTTCAGTCCTGGCTAGGCTAGAATAGTCTGTGAGGCTGGACCATCTCAGCCAGCAGCCTTGAAGCTGTTCAAGATGCAGAACTCTGAGGAAACTGCAACAGAGGCACTCTGAGAGGCTGGATCACCTGGGCCACCTGTTTTCATTGGTGTCTTGTCCCCTTGCTCTGAAAACACATAAAATTTCAAAGGTAACATACATATCTGAATTAACACAAGCATGGACTGTTCATTGTACACAAGTCAGCAGGATGATTTTTGTTTTGTATTTGATCATCTAAAATATACCATCTTATACTTTTTCTAGGTTTATTTTTTTATATCTGTAGCCTGGATTTTCAAGACGTCTTCCCTGATCAAACCTGATCTTTATCAATCTTGAAGTAATCTACAGCCTTTTATTTTCTATGGAAAAAAAAACCATAACCTCTTCCCTAAAGTATTAAATTTTCTGGCTTCCATTTTAAAGTTAAGACATTCCTAAAATATCTAGGCTGGTTTAATTTATAGTCCCCCTTACAGTCCCGTGCAGCAGCTGTCATATGCTCATCAGTAATCAAAAAGTTCAAATTCAACAAGACACCATATAGGATCCAGACAATCTGTGTTTCCATCTTTATATGGCTTATCCTTCTTATATTTTTGTATTTTCTCTTTAAATACTTTATCTTATTACTTATAAACTATTTTCTATGACTGTTTATACCCATTTTCTTAAGCCTGTGCACAGTTTTAAATATATTATACCTTTTTGGAGGTTTTATATGTCTGGACCTGGCTTTACTAAACACCTGAAGTATTCTCTGATTGCATGAGACAAATCTGAGATTGCTATGTCAGCCACTGGTGCAGCTCAGCTTAGTACATGGTGCTAGAGCCTGGCACTGGCAACTGGCTCCACCCACAGGCAATCTTTATACGCTGACCCTACCCAAGAGACCTCAGTCACTAGGAAGCTGCATTTGAGATTTGACTCAATGTTTTGAAGGTTTTTGTTTGTTTATTTGTTTTCTCAGGCCTTATGTGGATATATAAGGCTGGACATTGGGTGCCAAATGTAGACAGATTTTTCTTTGGGATGCCAACTCACAAACAGCAACATGGAGACTTAATATTGATTATGAAAGCTTAGCCTATAGCTTAGGCTTGTCCCACTAGCTCTTACAACTTAAATTAACCCATTTATATTAATTTACATTTTGCCTCATGTCCTTTTGAGTCTCCTCCATTTTCTATCTCTTGTTTCCTCTCCTTGTCCTCTTGTGTCCCTCTTATGCCTAGCTTCATGTCTTCTTCTTCTCTCTCTCTGCCCAGAAGTTCTGCCGAACCTCTTCCTGCCAAACTATTGATCAGTCAGCTCTTTATTGAACCAGTCAGAAGGTGCTTTGGCAAAGACACATCTTCACACTGTACAAAAAAGATTTCTTCACACGTTTGGGAGGGACACATATAGAGGGATGAGGGAGAAAGATTGCACCCACCTAGCCAGCCATACCAACTGATCAAAGGGGTGATGTCAACAGGTGCATCTTTGTGGAAGATGTTTATGAGGGTCAGTTCTGGCCGGAGGAGTTAATATGCTAACTGAGCATGTGTAGCTATCAAGCAAGGCCATAACACATGCTCGGTCTCTTCTACAGTACAATGTTTGCTTCCTACTTCTCAACCATGCTCAGATCCAGTCAGGGTGGATCTGAGGGTGAAGAGATGGAGCCACTCAGTCTTGGACTTCACCTTTAAACAATGTGAGCTAAATAATCCTTATTTCTTTATCTATGTACCAGTACTAGACACTCAGTTATAGCTGCAGCAAATGGAGCCAGTTCAACACACCATAGCTGGGCACTAAGCATTTTGTGTTGACTAAGGAAAGATAAGCTGGATGTCAACAGGTAGTCACAACACTGCACGGAATCTACAGGAACCACACAACAGCTATTCCAAGGGCCAGAATGCCCTTTACTCCCCAGGCTTTGTCCATGTTCTTTAAAGACCCAGGCTCCTTGGTGGGCTTCCTGTGCAAAGAGTGGCTCTTTTCAGTACTTCTTATTCCATCATTACAGTAATTAGCAGGTCTGAGGTTAGCGTCCTCCTGCTGAAATGATGCCTGACATTCTTACCCCGCGTTTCCCTTTTCAGTCTAAGCTTCTCAGGATGAGGACCTTTGAAAACAGGCTTTTCAAAATCCCAGGGTACGTTTGTAATGTTAAGTCTCCAGTCAGGGAGCCACATACAAGAGCTCAGAAGTCATAGAGTTCGTCCCCTAGGCTTCCCGAGTCCTGCCACTTTTCTGTTAAAGTCTTCGCTGTAGGCCAGAGCAGCAGTTTGCCCAAAGTCCGGGAGATGAAATTACTCACGTGGAGGCGATGTAAAGACTCTGCAAATGCTTAATGAACTGTAAGTGCCAAGTGCTTCCTCTAGATGATGAGAACAGTCGGCGGCGAGGGCAGGAAGAGGCAGTCAAGGGGTAGGTGGAGGAGGGCATGGGGGTGCGGGAGGAGGGCATGGGGTGCAGCAGGCCCGGAGGAGTGCTGAGGAGTTCAGGCAAGAGCAGCAAGAGTGGTGTGAGAGGTGGGGAATGTGCCAAGGCGCCTCGCCATTTCCAGTCTTCCTTCATTTGGAGAGATAGGAGAAAGTGACACCCTGCCACTATGGGGTCATGCAACTCAGTGTGGCCCACAGGTGGCAGTAGAAAGTGACATGTGAACATCATTTAATTGCCAGTGCATGGGTCCCCTGTGTTTTCGCTCCTGCTGTGGTAACCATGGTAACCATGGAAGCAGGCATAGAGATGAAAGTAGAGTGGAGGACTTCCTGCCCCAGAGAGTCACTGACCTACAATGAACTTTATGTGAGCATTGGGCCCCCGGACACTCAGTGGTCACCCTCCTGTAGGTCCTCTAGCCTTCCCTGATACCCACAGAGTGGTGGAAGTTGTGTTTTGAGAATAAGGATCATGAGTTTAATTGATGAAGGCAGACTAGAATTATCTTGGTGTGGTATATGAGAATTCCCTGGGGACTAATTCTATACACTACCTTAAGAAAAAAAAAAACCAGCCAACCAACAAAAGAAACAAACAAACAAACCAAACTCCAAACATTTTGGGCTGTGGATGAGATGCAGCTGGTAGAGTGCTTACCTAGCATGCAGCTCTGGCTTTGATTCCAGCACCGCATACACCAGGCCTGGTGGTGTAAGCCTATAATCCTGGTCGTCAGAAGGTAGAGGCAGGAGGATTGCCACAAGTTTGAAGCCAGCCTGGTCTACTGACCTAGCTTGCTTTTTTTGCTGTCTTTGATAAAGCCACTGACCAAAGGCAATCTGAGGGAAGAAAGGGTTTATGTGACTTTCACATCCTGATCACATCCTGGCAGGGCAGGAAGCACCATGGAGGAGTGCTGACTGCTGCTTGCGCTAATGGCTCGCTCTAATGGCTCGCTCTCCATGGCTTGCTCAGCCAGCTTTCTTACACTGCCCAGGACCTCCTGCCCAGGAGTAGCAACATCCACAGTGGTCCAGGCTCACCTATATCAGTCATTAATCAAAAGAATGCCCCACAGACGTACCCACGAGCTAATCTGATGGAGACAATCCACCAACCGAGGTTCCTCTTCCCATGTGACTCCAGTTTGTGTCAAGTTGATAAAAACCGTGAATTCCAGCCCTGCCATGACTATATAGTGAAATTTTGTCTCAAAAATTAATTCAAATTCAGTTGTATGTGACTGGACATGAATATTTACGAACATTTCTTTAGAATGTTGCTCAGGTGATTTCCAGTGCCACCTGGGTTAGCACAATGGACAAGCTTCTTTTTGCTCCCTGAAGGCTCAATAGTCCAAGCTCTGTTTGGGGACTATAAGGAGGAGCGTGTTCCAGGACTGAAAGGTCCTACTTTTGCTGTCCCCGTTTACCTTCTATTGCTGAGATAAACACCATGATCAAAAGTGCTGATTCCACTGAATGAGGATGAGACCACTACCACAATTTAAAGACAAATCTGATACAAGCTTTAATTAAATACTGGCCAGGTGAATTGGCTCTGGCCAGGTCCATACCCAGGTTCCCAGGAAATGGCCCAGAATCAAGTATGGCAAGGGCTTGAGAAGGAAACCCCTAATTCACTGAATTTCCCATCAGGTCCAATCAGCAGCAAGCACACATCTGCATGAACTTCCTGCCTGTGAAGCTCACGCCCACTGCACACTCGGTGCAGATGGGCCAAACAAACTTATTTAGGGGAGTGAAAAACAAACCACAGCCTCTGGCATCTCAGGAACTGTCTGTCCTTGGGCAAGGGGCCTGCAGATCAGACATATTTTTGCTTCGTGGATTTCTAAGGCATTGTAATTAAAACTTCAAATGTAACTTTGGCTCTCAAGAACAACTTGGGAAGGAAAGGGTGTGTCTGGTTTACAGCCTACCATTCATTGTGGAGACAAGTCAAGGCACAAACTCAGCATAGGAGCATAAAGTGGAAACCACGGAGGATCACTGCTTACTGGCTCCTTCCCATGACTTGCTCCCCGTGGCTTGCTCCCCGTGGCTTGCTCCCCGTGGCTTGCTCCCCATGGCTTGCTCCCCGTGACTTGCTCCCCATGGCTTGCTCAGTTACTTTTCTACTTCACAGTTGCTTGGGACTCCAATTAGCTGTTTGGTTGAAAGTGTCACCCCAGCCCCCTGAGCATCCCTATATCCAAAGAGTCTGGGATGTTTCGGTTAAGGTTTCACCCTAGCCCTGACATCCATATATCCAAGGAGTCTGGAATGTTTGGTGGAAAGTTCCACTCCAAACCCCCTCCCTCGGGAGTGGCCTCAGTCCAGACTCCACCTCTGAGAAAGCCCACCAAATGGTGACTGAAATTACCTGGCGCCAGTGACAAGGAAGCACAAAGCACACAACAAACCCGGTTAGGAGTTTATTAGAGGAGACATGTACAGGCCTGGGAAGTCGGTGTGCAGAAAGAGAGGACTGAAGATGGTGCATTGAGCGTTTAAGGCTGCCTAGCGCATGAGCACAGGGGGTTGACATAGCTGTATCATACACAGATGACGGAGTTCACAATACGTAGGTGATGCAACCATGTTGCACGTAGGTCACGCAGGGTGTTTAAAGGTCCCTGGGGCAGACGGCTAAGTATTTTGCCTGAGTCCTTGTCCACATATGTGTGGCCCTGGAACCTAGAAGTGCCAGCAATGCCGTGTGGCTGGAATCCTAACAGTGACCCCTCCCCAGAGAGACTCAAGATCATGCTCACAGGGTATTTATAATGCCTCCTTCTCCCAACCCCGAAAATGAATTGTGGTCTTCCTGATTCTCCTTTCCCCTATCCATGGTTTTCTGGTCTCCCTTCCCCATCTCCTCCCTGAGGGCCTGGAAGGGAGGCCTGGAAGGGCGCTGGTATCCATTAAACCTGGGCTTTTTCTAATTCAGTTTGATTTGGTCTGACTTGGATCATTGCGTCGGTGGAGAGGTTTGTTGGGCTGCAAAAACTTTTCACTAGCTGTCTAGAAAATGTACCCATGGTGGTGCATGCCTTTAATCCCAGCACGTGGGAGGCAAAAGCAGGTGAATCTCTGAGTTGGAGATCAGCTTGGTCTACAGAGTGAGTTCCAGGACATCCACGGCCACAACAGAGAAACTGCTTCAAAACACCAAGAAGAAAAGAAGAAAGAACAATAAATAAACAAAGAAAGAAAGAAAAGAAGAGAAGAGAAGAGGAAAGGAAAAATGCACCCATGCATGTGTCCATTGCCAATCTGATGGAAGCTGTTCCTTCATTGGCGTGCCTTCTTTCCACGTATGTCAAGCTGACAACTGAAGCTAATAGTGACATGTGTCTTCATGTCTGTAACCCCCCCACCCATGTGATTCGAACATCTGTTCTCCCTAAGGTCTATACATTGGGCACACTTCTCCAGTGCTATAGCTTTAAGAGGGAGGGCCTTCAAAAAGCCATCATTCCCTACTCTTACAGATGGAATAAGTGTCTTCATCAAAGATGTTCCCAGAGTCTTGCCTGCCCCTTCTACTCTACGGCCACACAGGGGACTGAGCTATCTATGGAGCAGAGAACTAGCACTCACCAGCCATGCCAGCTGCTGGCACCTTGAGCTTAAAACTTCCCAGCCTCTAGACCTTGGAGCACACACTGTATGGGTTATAAAGGACACAGCCACAGTAGTCCAAAGGACCAAGACAAGATGGACAAAAATAATTTGGTTCTCGGTGACATTAAAAGCTGGAAAAGCCAGCAGTTCCCACCAGAGCCACTGCCCTGCTCCCACCATGAACGTCCCAGCTGTGAAGCTCTGTCTTAGCCAGGTCCTCCCTAGGCTGTTCCTTACCCCCACCCTATGTGCGGCAGACAGGACAGGCACAGAGTTCTGTCCCTTCTAAGCAGTCCTGTTGCCACAGCCACGGCTGCCATGCTGCTCTACCAGATCTGCTCACCAGATTAACAATGTGGAGCCCGTTGCTTGCTTCTTCTCCCTGTCAATGAGTCTGTGGATCTCGATTTTCATCAGAGACTTGCATGTTCATAAATCAGCTACCTTCAGAATGTGATAGAACGCTACCCAGCCACACTGCTCACAGTCTTAGGGCCCGCCTTCCGCTTCTGTTCTCCAGGCACTTGTTTCTTTTGTTGCTTCTCTGAGACAGTGCCTTAGTAGGTCATGCTGTCCTTGAACTCATTGAGCCTTGACCTGAGTCCTGCTTTTTCTACCTCTGTGCTCCAAATGCTGAGACTGGTATGGACCACTGTACTCTGACTGAGACATTCTCTTCCTGCTATTGGCTTTTGAAACATTACCTGTTGACTTACTTATACCACTATCAAGTTTGAACACCCAGGGTTCTTACACGAGTCCTCCCATCATGCCACTGTGACACAGTCACCCTCCCTCCCAGACTCACAAGATAGCTTCATCTCACATTTGTATTAAAAATAAGAATATTCTAATTAGCAGTTATGTTCTAATACATTCTGTTTGTGAAAGAGCAGTGTATGGAAACATTTTCTTTCTTAGACTACTTTTAATTTTCTTAGAATTAATAATTATCTCCAATTACTTCTTCTTTTGCTCACATTGTAGATTTTGAGAGGGCTGGAACTGAATGGATGTGTTCTATTTGCTGCGTTCAGCTAAAAACCACAGCACTGTTTTCTACTAAGTGGGAATGTAATTCTCACAAACGACTCTGTGGCGTTTCCCCACTGAAATCGAGGATGGAATTTCTCAGCATTGGTGACACTGCACCTCTGCACTTTGGCCTCCACCTGGTGTCTGATAATACTGAACCTTTCTTAAAATTGTTACGCCCAAGTTTCTGGTCCCCAAATAAATTCACGAAGCCAGATTTCTGATGCAAATTACATGAGGGTTTTTAATTCAAACTCAAGTTTGGACCAACACCTTTCCAGCACCCC
>JAQHUG010000555.1:556966-571106 GCA_028555095.1 Dicrostonyx torquatus | reverse complement strand
CATACACAGAGATGGATGAGGGAACACCCTTAGCGTGGCCCCACCCAAGCCTTCTCTTCCCATCCTACACCCGGTGCCCACACCAGCCTGATAGTCTGGAAGGCAGCTGCCTCCTTCTGTCGTTGCTTGTGTCAGCGGCCAAAAGCCACTCAGTGGCAATTACTCTCAGTCTCCCTCAGTCCCGGTCTCACTACATGGAGCTTCCATTTCTTCTCACTTCCCTGCCCTTGTCTAGAATGAGCTCCCAGCTGCACTGTGCTGCTCCCATCGTCCCTCCGTTTCCTAACGTTGATGGGGAGTTCTCAGAAAGAAGAGCCCCACCTCCTGCTTTCACTTAGGGGTCCAGAAGGAAGGGGTGCCTTGGCAGGGACAGCCTGCTGAAGCTTTGGAGGGCCGTGGCACAATTACCTCCCTAATCTCTCCTATGCAGTGCAGCAGAGCCATTGCTTCACGTTAAATAATGAGCTGCTGTGAGGACGAGCCCCGGGGAAGTGGCCCAGTCTGCATGGGTTGTTTAATGTCTTAATTAAAACCTTTCTGATAAATATTTACCACTCCTTCTGATGCCCCTCAAAAGGAAAATGCCAAAAAGGGAGCAGGAAAAAAGGGTGAGAGGAGTAAAGAAATGGAGGATGACGGAGGAGAGAGGGAAGAAAAGGAAGAAAAAATACAGAAAAGGCTACTGAAAGGGCCAGTCCCCAGCAGGCAGAGCCAGGCCTAGGGGACAATCGCCATGCTTACCAAACCTTCCTCCCTCTGGCCCATGAACCAGAGAAAGAAGCTCAGATCCTCTCACCCTGGCCTGGGGCCGCATCTTTCCTGGCCTTCTCAGATCTGCTTCAGTTCCCAGTCTCAGGCAAGGCAGTAGTGGCTTTAATCCCGGAAATCAGGAGGTAAGGCAGGTGGACCTCTGAGTTGGAGAGTTGGAGGTCAGCCTGGTCTGCAGAGTGCACAGAGAAACCCTGTCTCAAAAAACCAAAAAAGGAAAAAGAAAGTTTCTAGTCTCTGTTCTGTTGCTTCCCCACCTCTCACGCACCCTGTATGCCCACCTCCTCTCATGGACACCAACAGGCCTTCCACAAGACAGCAGACTGCCTTAGACAGAGCCCTGGACGTCTTTGCTTCACGAGAAGCTAAGATCCCCACCCATGTCCCCCTCCATGTCCCCTGCTGAACAGCTCCTGGCTAGAAGGCCTGATACTCGGTCCTCAAAAGCTTGAGCCCACAGATGATAAACACACATGGTCACTGAAATGACCACTCGGCTACTGTCGTGAAGCAGGCTGGAGGGACTTGGGTGGAGCAGGGACAGGAGATGACAACAGGCATCAGAGCTGTCCTTTCTGAAGTCATTAGGTCAGCTGTCTGCTCTGCTCAGAACTGTTGTCTGTTAATTTGAATGAGCAAGACGTGTGCTTCTGTGTGCGTGTGTGTGTGTGTGTGTGTTCACGTGTGTTCTGTGGTCCAGCATCACCAGCTCAGGTCTCCTCTCTCTGCCGCCACTCTGCTTTGCCAGCCTTAATTACAGCAATTTAGGAGGCACACTGAAGACTGCAGAATAAACCTATCAATATTTCACTTAAGAAAGGACTCCTGTCGGATGGTATCAGAGTCCTATAAATGAGAAATATGAGACTTGTTTTTAGGCTACCTACACACACGCGCACGCGCGCACACACACACACACACACACACACACACACACACACACACCTCGGATGAATTGTCACACGTGATTCCCTTTCTGTCACAGACTCTTGGAACAGCTGAGGGCTTTATTCAGCTTCAGTCAAGCTATTTGCTTACAACACATTAAAAAAAAAAAACACATGAGGAAATGTAGGCTTTGTATTCAGGGGCTTCCTGTCAGCCGATGCAGGGGATACCATGCTCCCTGGGTGTGTAGTCAGAGGAAGGTGACTCCGATCTCAGCCGTGTTCTCCAGCGGAGGCAGCTGAGGCATCCTGCACATTGAGGCATGGCAGCCCTATCTGAGTGGAGAGGGTCCTCGCCCCAGGGTCCCTCTCACTTCCCTTGTCTTGCTCTTATTCTCTGTGGCTGGAAGGCCTAAGGGTCTCATCTCTCTTAGCATCTTCAGCCCCAGCTGAAAATACATTAGCCATCACTTCGGGTAGTGGAACCAGTTCAGCCTTTGTCATCTGTCAACCCTGAGTCATGGATGTGACCTTAGGGAAGCCACAGCTGAGCTTCAGGCTCCCCAGTTCTACTGAGTAGGGTCTGTGCAGAGGAGCAGCCTCCTCAATCACCCAGGTGGCAGCAAAATCGGGGCTTGTTCTGGGTACCGTGTCTTTAAAAGGGCATGAGGGTGGCTGTGCTGGGAACTTGGCTCAGTTGGTGAAGTGTTTGTGTGCAAGCAAGAGGACCTGAGTGTAATCCCTAGCACACACGTTAAATTCTGAGAGTGGGGCCACATGCTTGCTTATCCCAGGTCTGGGGAGGCAGAGACAGGACTCTCTCCGTCAGGAGCTTGATCATCAGCTAACCTAGCGAATGGGTGAGCCCAAGTCAGTGAGAGGCCCTGTAGCAAAAGGTAAGTGGAGAACACTTGAAGAAGACACACCACATCAACCTCTGACCTTCACATACTTCACACACACACATGCACACGCACACGCACACACACACACACACACATACACACACACAATGGAACAGGTCAATTCAGTTTGTCTAGAAAGAGATGGATGACCAGGGTGCTGAGTGCTATGACAGCCACAAGCAGACGAAAGGACGAGAAATACTTCCATGTGGAGCAGCCGCATCTCCAAGTCACTTCTTCCCTGCAGAAAGAGTAGAGAAACCCCTTGTCCTAGCTTGCTTTCTATTGCTGTAATCAATAGCACGACCAAATCTACTTGGGGAGGAAAGGGCTTATTTCACTTGTAGTTCCTCGTGGAGGGAAGTCAGGGCAGGAGCCTGGAGGCAAAAACTGAAGTAGAGACCCGGGCAGACTGCTGTTTATTGACTCTCTCTTCATGGTTGCTCAGCCTTCTTTTTTATTCCACCCAGGATCACCTGCTGAGGGTGACACTGCCCACAGTGAGCTGGCCCCTCCCACATCAGTCATCATTCAAGGGAATGCCCTAAGGACCAATCTTACAGAAGCGGTTTCTCAGTCGAGGCTGCCCCTTCTCTGATAACTCTAAGCTTGTGTCAAGTTGACAAAAAGAAAGAAAAAAAAAAAACTAACAAAGACACCCCCTGAGAGGGGGGATGGGAGTTATAAGAAAAATTTAGATTAATACAAAGAATGGTCCAGCTATCAGAACTATGTGGCTGGCCACGCAAGGGGCTGCTTCCAACCGTGGAGTCCTTGTCATTGCTGGTTCTCAAGAGCAACTGCTTGGCAGGCTACAGAGGCAACTCAGCTCTCCCACTGGGAGCCTCTGGGATGGATGTCATCATTCCCTGGGTCCATGTGGAGAGGCCTCCATCCAAGCAGCTGTCCCCTCCATTGTCACCCCAAGGAGAAGGCAACTGAGGCGAGTGGCAGTCTAGGGAAGGACTTACGGCAGGGTCTACCTTAAGCATCTATCTCTCTGGTGACATAAAGTACGTATTTTCTGCCCCTCCCCACCATGGGCTGAGAGGACCCACCAGCTTTAAGTGATACCATATGGTTGCCATATTGAGGCATGATGATCCCACAAGCCCACGTGACAGAAAAACCCCAGCCACAGTCACCACTTCTACCGCATTCTGTGTATCTTACTTTTATGGATATATACACATGTGGGTATATGCATGTGTGTGCATGTTCTTGTGTATATGGGTGCATGTGTGTGCATGTGTGTAGAGGCCAGAGGATAATTTCTAGTGTCATTCCTCAAGACTCCATGATCTTTGTTTATTTATTTTAATTTTCTGCATTCTTGATAATTTTACATTGCAGATGATGAACTATCATATCTAGTCCTCATTTCCCTCCCCCAATGCTCCCCGTTTTCCTCTCAATTCTTTTCCCAGTGTGTGCATGGGCACAAGATCAAGCCAGCCAAGATTCCAGCAGAGATGGGGGGTTGGTCTCCAGGCCCCACTCCTTATTGAGGGGCTATTGGCACTTTATGACATCTGGGGGAGGGAGAGTCATTCTGTGTAAGGTGTTTCCTTTCCTATGCTCAAGCTCGGTTATTGGGATAAAGTATCTTCATAGACCTGGAATTGCCAGTTCAGCTAGGCTGGCTGGCCAGCAAGCTCCAGGAACTTACCTATTTCTCCCCTGGTCATCACACCCAGTTAAAAATAATTTTGCTTATTTTTAATTTCTTGTGTATGGGTGTTTTGCCTGCATCTGTGTATGCATGTGCACCAGGTGTGCGCCTGGTGCCTGCAGAGGCCAGAGAAGGGCCCCAGGTCTCCTGGGACTGGATTACAGAAGGTTGTGAACTGCCATGTGGGTGCTGGGAACTGAACTCTGACTCTCTGCAAGCCCCACATTTGCCTTTTTAAATGTGGGTTCTGGGGACCAGCCTCAGGTCCTCATGCACGCTATCTCCCTAGCCCCGAATGTGTTCCTTAGGGCGCTCTGAGCTGTACATGGAGGAAGTTCCGTAATGACCTGAGGTCCCAGTACAACCCAGCTTCCTGAGCTTAGAATGACAGTGGGCAACGCTCACTTGACTTCACATCTTCCTGCTATGATTTGAACGTGAAATGTCTTCCACAGGCTCATGATGTGCATGCTTGGTCCTCAGCTGGTAGCACTCTTTAATTAGGGAGGAAGTAAAACTTTGAAAGATGGGGCCTATCTGGAGGAAGCACGTCACTGGGGCATGCCCTTGAAGGTCGTGTTTGGACCTCAGGTCTCTTTCTTTTATTTTGCATTTGTTTACTTATTGTGTATGTGCATGAGTGTGTGTATCTGTGTCACACACATATGCACATTCCATACCATGAATGTGGGAGTCAGGGGACCACTCTTAATATGTGGAATCTGAGGACTGAACTCAGGTCCTGAGACTCAGTGTGGCAAGTGCTTCATCCACTGAGCCATCTCTCCTGTGCCCGACTTTTGTCTGTTGTCTATGAAGTGAACAGTTTCTTTTCTCATGCTCCTGCTGCCATG
This sequence comes from Dicrostonyx torquatus, assembly GCA_028555095.1. Taxonomy (NCBI): domain Eukaryota; kingdom Metazoa; phylum Chordata; class Mammalia; order Rodentia; family Cricetidae; genus Dicrostonyx; species Dicrostonyx torquatus. The sequence continues at coordinate 566,020 of JAQHUG010000555.1, read as the reverse complement.
ATGCTGGGCCACAGCACAGGCCCAGAATCAATAGAGCCAAGGACCTTGGAGAAGTCCTTCCTCTCTGAAGCTGTTCCCTCAAATACTGAGTCAGGGTTACATAGAAGTAACTGCCACACTTTCTGTCGTAGTCTCTCTGAGTCCCCACGCTGGGGACTTAGGTCTTGCAGCTCTGGAGCTTGTGGGATCCACCATGAAGGTGAAGGCACCTTGCTTTCTGGAGGGGGTCTTGCCTTTGTTCAGGGACAAGACTTTGAGTGTTGGAGTGGAAGAATGCTGCGTCCCTGGGCAGAAAGTGCAAGCGGGAAAGGAATGGGCTCCTTCATTAAGCCTGTGTGTGAAAGCATCTAGTCTGCCTTATGCAGGGCAGAGCCCTGTGACTCCGTGGACTCTCAGAGGTCACACCTCCTAATACTGCTGCTTTTGAGATGAAGTATCAACTTGCAGATTGGAGAGGACAAAGACAGTCAACCCCCAGGTCCTGTCCTTCTGCTCACTGCCTTCGTCTTGCCTCTTTCAAGGGTCAATGAAAGTGATGACAGGAGATTGTGAGTCTCTCTCTCTCTCTCTCTCTCTCTCTCTCTCTCTCATTTAAAGACCACTTAAAGGACTGGTAAGGACCTTTCCCCCTGCCTACGGTCACAGAGATTTGCTGCTCTGGCCGACTCCTCTCTTGACTTCCCAGGAGTCCCAGCACTCACATAATCAATTTCCCATATTCGATCCCATCTCTGAGAATTGTCTAGAACAGTTTATGTTTTCCGGGGAGATCCTGCCTAACATAGAACAGTCTCTCCCTCAGTGACTGCATGTGACTGATTCCCTGGATGGTATCCATCACAGAAGCCACAGAACAAATCTCTAACCCTCCAGGCTTGACATCCCTTAGTGGCTGAGGAGACAAAGGCATAGGGACCGCAGAGGGTGTGGTCAGGTCCTCTCATAGGAGCATTCTCTCCTGGGAGGAAAGAGGTCAGCAGGTAAGGGTGTGTGAAGAGGACTTTTCTCACAATGCTGCCACACAAGCCCAGGCTTGCTCTGGGCACAACTGAAGCAAGGAGGTCTAATAACCTGCCATCAGCATGACCTAGTTCCCGGGTCTTCCCATTTTGGGCATTGCCAAGTTCAACTTCCGGAAGTCTCCACTTCTTCTATCCCTACCTTCTTCATGTATGATTTGAACCAAAACTTTCTGAGTCTGCTAGTCTAGACTAGTGATTCTCAACTTCTGGGTCATGACCCCTTTGCAGGGGCTGGACAACCCTCTCACAGGGGTTGTCAAAGCCCATCAGAAAACACAGATATTCACATTACAATTCTTAACAGTAACAAAATTACAGTTATGAAGCAGCAACAAAATAATTTTATGGTTGGGGGTCACACATCATGAAGAACTGCATTAGAGGCTCCCAGCTTTAGGAAGGCTGAGAACCACTGCTCTAGACCACCTAGTGAGTGCTGAGCTGCAGGTGTGGAGGGTAGGTCTCCATGGAGATCCACCTCACCTGCTTTCTTCCGCATCACCGTGTGCCCATGAGCAACCTGAGAATGTTGATGCAGAGTTTCCTTGCTGAGCAAAGAAGTGGGCCTTAAACACTGAACGCCTCAAAGATCAGCATTGTTGCCTTCTTGATGACCTTGGGGGTCATGAGTTCTAGACCCAGCCCTGTATTGCCACAACTAACAGCAGGGCATCCCCATCACCGTAGTTACCCCACCATCCTTATCCTTCATACACCATGACTTCTCTATTATCATCAGTGGTACTCTAGCTATCATAAGCAAAATCAACACTAATCCCACCAGTTTCAGCATCTTACTTATCATTTGACATCTCTTGTTATTCTTCTGTAAGACTTCAACTGGGCTGAAGGCTGGAAGGCGTGAAGTATAGGTGTTGTCATGGGAGACAAACACATGAAGTGAGACATAATGGTATGGAGAGGCCTGTGTTCTTCCTGAAGGGTGTGCATTAGTGTGGGAAGAACAATGGCTAAAGAATGGGAAGGGAAATTCATCTCCGAGAGGAACATCCATAAGAGTTGGTAGACTCCAAACCTAGTGTGGATCACAGGACACCTGGAGCCCCTTGAAGGAGGACCCACCAAAGCAAATAGAGGTGTGGCTTTGTTGGAGTGGGTGTGGCCTTGTTGGAGGAAGTGTGTCGCTGTGGGGAAGGGCTTTGAGGTTTCCTATGATCAGGATACCACCCAGTGAGTCAGTTGGCTTCCTGTTGCCTGCCAGATTAGTATTAAGTGTTGCAGCTTAGATGGAAAAGTGTCCTGGTAGTTGAGAGTCAAGGAATGCCACAAAGTCACTGTAAGCAATGACTTAGAACCCTGCTCCAGAAAAAGGTTTCCCGGATGTAACAGCTCTTCCCCAGCAGGGGAGGGTTTTCCCAGTGAAGTTGTTACAGCTGCTCTACCTTAGGGAAAGCGTTACAGCTCTGCTCGGGTCCCTGGAGTGTAGCAACTCTGCTCTGCTGGGGGAAGGTTTCCCCAGCGAAAGTGTTACACCTCTGCTTTGCTCTACTCTGGTGAAAGTTGCTACTTCCCTGCTCCATTCCACTGCACTCCGGGGGGGAAAGAAAGTCATCACACAAGCCTCATTAAAGAGATTTATTGGGAGGGAAGAATCCTGGAGGGTGGCTGTCTCTAGGATGAGGTGGCAGCAAACTCAACAGGGTACAGGGCTTATATAGGGTTCCTTAGAGGGTGGAGCTTTCTAGAGTGGCTTGAGATTGGTGAGCTTTTGTGCTCAGGGATTGGTGGGATTTAGTGCTTAGGGGCTTAGGGATTGGGTTATTCCATGCTAAGGGATTGGTGGGATTTTGTGCTCAGGGACCTCACGAATTGGTGGTATTTCCAAGTCAGGGTCAGAGTGTTTTTCCTTGCCCTTTTCATCCTACATTTAAGACTCTCAGCTATTCCTCCAGCACCGTGTCTGCCTGTTATGCCACCATGCTCCCCACCATGACGACAATGCACTGAACCTCTGAAACTGTAAACCAGCTCCCTCAATTAAATGTCTTCCTTAGAAGAGTTGCCGTGGTCATGGTGTCTCTTCACAGCCATATAAACTCAACTAAGACAGGTCACGGGCAAACTTGAGGGTCTGTTGTCCTTCCTTTGAACAGTGTGCACGAAGCCACACTTCCCCCAGTAGGGGAAATGACAAGGTGGGGAGAAGTAGCCGTCAATGGCATTGCAGAGCAGTCCTTGCAGTCCTGGTAAACAGATGGTCTAACAGAACACTGACATGGACAAGGCCGCTTGTTCCCATAATGGAGCAAGACAGAAGTAAGTTTACTCCACAGTTACCTCTTAACACAGGCGGATCATAAACAGCTCAGACCATAAGATGCCACCTGCCCATTTCCCAGTGAACGCTGATGACCACTACTTCTTTGTCACCAGAGGTTTTAGACTCACTTGTCCGCCCTGCACCACTGAGAGGCCAGTCCCAGATCACCTCTGTCCTAGCAGTCCTTGTCCGAGTTTCATTTCTGTTGCTGTGATAAAAACACCCTGAGGAAAGCTTATGGCACTGGGGTTTATTTCAGTTTAAAATTCTAGGTTATGGTCCATCATGGGGGAAAAGCAGGCAGGAACTTGAAAGAGGTGGTCATGTCACATACGTAATCGAGAGCAGGAGATGAATGCATGTGTTCTTTCTTGATGTACTCAGCTAGACTTCTCCACTCTTGTGCGTTCAGGAGACAATGCCTAGAGGATGGTGCTGCCCACGGTGGGCTGGGGTTCCTAACATCAATTAACTTAATAAGACAATCCTCTGCATGTCCCCCAATAAAGACAATTCCTCCTGAGACCTTCTTCCAAGGCAATTCTCAGCTGTGCCAAGCTGATGATTAAAGTTCACAGTCAGTCCTCAATCCAGAGTGACCTGCCTTCTCAGCCACTCCCCAGTCAGCAACAGCTTCTCCCTGGCTCTTCCCATTAGGCAGCAGGTCCTGATGTCTGAGTTCTTCTGGATACAAACTGTATCCAGATAAACAAGCAGATGCCAGGTGTGTGACTGGTGTCTTTGGCTGCAGGGCATTGATGGGAGTGTGGAAGAGGGCTATCCTCACTGACTCTTGAGGGAGTAGTGCGACTTGTTGAAGTACAGATTCCTGCGCCTCCTTTATTTCAAGTTTTCAAAGCAAAGCCCCGAGCTCTGCGGTTCTAACCAGCTCTCCAGTGGCACTCATGTAGAAAACAATGGCTGAGAGACTGACTGTTACTCTAGACTCCTTCAAGGTCACTCAGCACTCAAGGTTGGGGCTGATACAGATACTGATAATTTCTCAGAAATAGCTGAAAAGCATCCTTCATCTCAGATGCCCTGTGTCTGAGTACTCCTAAGGGATCTCTGCCTGACCTACAAAGTTCACACAAAGATGTCTCCTGCTTCCTTAAATGACCCTCACCTTTTTCTAGAGACAAGTGCACAAAGCTGTCCAGTAGCATTCAAGGTAAAGACATCCGCCTCCTACCAAATATGTCCCCCTAGGTCTGAATGGAAATCCATGGTAATCCACAGGTCTACCAACCTGGCCCTGGCAGCACTGAGTTGAAGATGTAGACCATCCCAGTCAATGATGGATTTGCATGTACACACACATACATATACACACATCATATGCTTGCACATGGTGCTTTTACACACGTGCACGTATACCCACCCACATGCATATGTGTGTGAGCATACACACAAACACACACACAGGCACACACACACACAGGCACACATGTACTCAGGTTGCTCCAATGTGGCAGCAAAGTCAGTAAATCCTTCATCTCCAAGAGACCTTTTGGTTGGCTGTCTCAGTCTTTCCACCCTGTCCTCTTCTGGAGGCAGCTGTTGACCCAAGAGTTCTTAGTGCAGGGATCGTGACATTGGGTGCATCGTTGCCAGCCCCATCCAGAGATTAGCATCAGAAACGCTCAGACTCGGTCACCACATCCCTCTCGTACAGCTCCATCTTTATGCTTCTGGACCAGTTTTCACTTTTATTCAGCTGGGGTGTCTTGAGCTTGGGAACAGAGCTTCTACGTGTTAGGCCAACTCCTCCCCTTTAGGGTGGGCCTGGATGGTGGCTTCAGGCTGATCCTGCAGTTTTCTGAGGCCTGCAGTTTTGACAGACAGTTACAGGAACCCAGAGGCCCTCTCTGTGTGCAAGAAGTCTAATTTATCACCATAGTAATGATTCCAGTAACCCTACAGACCTCAGCAGCTTCACCCCAGCCAGCTCTCCAGAAAAACACATGAGGTTCACCCTACACCCCTGCACCCCAGGCCTCCTGATTGTAGTCAGTTCAGCCTGGGAAGTGGATCCCCAAAGTTGTGTGGCTTTCAGAGATAAGGATGGACCAAAGGGCTGCTGGACCCTTGTGAGTCCAAATGTCCTGGTGCCAGCTGAGATTCACGCCACAGCATGGATGAGGAAGGCCCTTGGGTTTGGGGTTGGTAGACCTTGACTCCGGGGCCTGTTCTGTCCCAACTTGCTTCTTTCCCTTTTAAGCCTCAGTTTTTTTTGTTCATGGGAAGGGCTGACCCATAACACAGAAGCAAATCTTACTGCTTGCTAGGTGCCACCTGCCTTAAGAGTTACATATGAAGGTCAGTGTCTGCGAGTTCTGTCCACTTCACGGGAGTCCCCTCCTGCATGGCAGTCAATGCTGGGCTCCCTTTGTCTCCCACTCACCGTCTCTCTGAGTGGTCCTCACTGCTGCTCTGCCTGTCATCTGGCACATAAACCTGGGGGGATTGCATTATGCAGAAATGTGTCCTCCTCCGGCTGGGCGGTCATTTTGCTCCATTCTGAAAAGCCAGTCTTCATTTGTCATTCTGGAAGGGTGGCACACTCTAAAGCCATGAGGCAGCAAGATGACCTCCCCCTCCCCACTTCATCACCTGAGGGAGGACATGCGCCTGGGGTCCCTGCCATAGAACTTTCTACTGTGGTTGGTGTGGTGTCTACTCTATGAACAGTCCAGGGAAGACAGTGATCTGCTGGGTGAGGGGAGAAGCAAAACAAAACAAAAATAATAACAAAAGTGAAGTGACAGCTGGCATAAGACTAGACACACATTGGTCTTGAAGGGTACTGGGAAGGCCTTTTGGTGCCTCTGTCCTGGGAACAGAAATCTGGCAGGGTACCAAGTACCAAGCAAGAAATGGGAACGAGAACAGCTCTTCCATTTAGCGAATGGAAGACATTGAGTTTACACAGCATTGATCGTCTGCAAGGTTCTTTCCTAATAGATTTCCACACAATCCTGTTAATTACATCTGCACGGTAGGTGGGGAAACTGAGGCAGAGAGAACTAAGAGCAGTCAAAGGTTTCATCATTAGCAAGCAGTAGAGCTGAAAATCAAACAGAGACTGCTTGACTGCATTGGGAGGCTTGGCCTCTCAGGCTCCACACCTCCAGGTGAGCCCACCCTTGCAGTATGGCTGTTTTCATGTCCCTGTTCAATGCTGGGCTACACTCATGAGTCAGGAACCAGCCCTGCTTGTTTCTTTTTGTCCTTCTTGCCGGGTGCCCAGTAACTATAGCTTCATGAATGAATAAGTAAGTGAGCGAATTAGTGAATGGGAGCTACCATGACGGATGCCACCAGACAGGGGTGATTGAGTTGAGGGACAGCCAAAGGAGCGAGCACACATAGGGAAGGCAGCAGGCAAGGTGATGCTTGCAGGGGTGTGTGTTGCGCCCCAACATGTCGCTGGGGAGTCAGGATACATCTGCAGTGTTGACCTGGACTCCAGCTGCATGACAGCACTTTGGGAGCCTTTACCCCCCCACCACAGCAGGGTGGTACTCTAAAACAATGTCTTCAGGGTCCTCTGAAGCTCAGCATGCCACCTAGCCCCCCCCTTCTCCCTCCCACCAGCGGAGGCCTCTGAGCTGCGTCCTTGTCCAGATTGCTGGCATTACTTCTAATCCTCAAACTGTACCTTCCCCCTGGAGGAAAAGCCTCTTTTCATGCTGAGGTTGGAACGCTAAGTGTTCTGGTAGCAATTGGAAGTCATTATGAGCACAAGTAGGGGGTAATGTACAACAGCAGAGGGGGAGACCCCACTCCCCCGAGAAAACAACCACACAAAGTCCCTGGCTGGAGAGATTTGAGGCTGAGGCAATGGGGTGACTTCAGGGTGGAGAGAGCAACCAGGGAGGGGTGCGGGCAGTTGGGGAGGCCAACTTCTCACCCAGCCAGCTTGTATACACGCAGGCGTGAAGGCATAAATCTCCAGAATGGTGTGTGTCTGTGGGGAAGAGGGGTAGGCCTGTGGTGCAAGACATAATGAGTTAAAGGAATCATTGGGCGAGTAAAGAGAAATATCAGGAATCAAATTGCAGGGAAGATTTCAAGTAATCATAAAGGGTTTTCTTCAAATATATTCACTGCTAAGAGCTACAGATGTCAGGACAGAAAATTGGTTCACTTACAGTAATAGTCGTGAGGCTGGGGGTGGGTGGGCAGTCTTAACCAGACACCTCCTTCTTCCCAGGGGTGCTGGGTGTGGGGAGGAGGGCCAGGTTCATGGACAAGGGGTGGGAGGAGGGTGGTTTCTCCCTGGAATTAAGCTGATGACCAGTGCAGGCTGAATGGAGAGACAGCTTGGAGGACATGATAACCCAACAGCTGCCTGCTCCCTGAATGAGAGAAAGCCACCAGGTTAGGGATGCGTTGGCCTGACATGAGCAGAGCTCCCTACTGGGCATGGGATGCAATGGAGATACTTGGGAGTACGGTGGCTTCTCTGGGTGTCCAACCTACTGATGAGATAAAAGCAGCTCTCAAGGGCGGGTGGGAAAGATCTCCAAGACAAAACTGTGGGGAGAGAGCTGCCCATGATCAGAGTGGTTGAGCTTCAGGGACCATATGGTGACCACTTAGGCTTCATTCCTGTCTGCTTCTCCGCTGCTCCGACACAACCCTTACCAAATAGCCTTGGGGAGGAAAGGGTTCATTCGGTTTACAGCTAGTCCACCATTGAGGAAAACTAAGGCAGGAACCTAGGATCTGAAACTAGAGACCGTGGAGGACCACTGTTTGTTGGCTTGTTCAGCCACCCTTTATATACAGCCCGAACCTGCCTAGGGACGGTACTGCCCACAGGGCCCTGGGCCCTCCTACTTCAGTTAACAATAAAGAAAATGTCTCACAGTCATGACCACAGGCCCATCTGAGCTGGACAATTCTTCAACTGAGGTTCCCTCTTCACAGATGACTCTAGGTTTGCACCAACCTGACAGCTGCAGCTGACTATGACAGACCTGTTTGCTCCCAGAAGCCTCCTTTCCCAGGATCCCCACCTGAATAAGACATTGCATTGACTGTGGCAGATCCCACCTTCACCTGAGCAGGGAAGCCCAGGGTGACTCTGCCATCTGGAAGAGCCCAGGCAGTGGGTTGAAGCATCTCAAACACCCCTGAGGGGGCACACAATGTGACGGACAGTTTTGCAAAAGGCATAGGCAGATTTGGTTGACTTTATCATAATGAATTTTTATGCCAGTTACCTGAGAGCCCTGGTTCTCATGAGGTGATGTGATGGAGCCCTGGCCATTGGTAACTGACAGAGGTGTCTGAATTAAGGAAGCCCTGTCTTTAACAGGACATAGTTAATGCCTTTTTTTTTCTTTTTCAGAAAGAAGAGGCTTCCTTAAACTGCAGTGTGAGAATGTCCAGCCCTTGCGGTAGAGGACACAAAACTGCTAGCAGCCAAGGTCCTTGCGTCTTGTCCTGTGGTTTTCATGTTCGTGTCTGTTCATCGCACAGATGTTCTGTTATGTTGCTTTCCATACGACTGCACAGACTCCGGCCATGTCCATCTCCTTTGACTCTCACCATGCCCTCCCCTGCCGCTGGTCTCCTGCTCTTTCTTCTACTTTCATGTCTTGGTTTGTAAGTTTTTTAATCTAGATTTTTTTTTATGAGAGAAAACATTAAATATTTGTCTTTATCAGATTAGCTTAATTCAGCCAGCGTAATTTTGGATTCCATCATTTTTCTGTATGCTGTTTGCTGTTTTTATTATTA
>JAQHUG010000555.1:512290-536584 GCA_028555095.1 Dicrostonyx torquatus | reverse complement strand
GAGAGAGAGAGAGAGAGAGAGAGGATACATACTACTCGTGTGTGTGTGTTTGTGTGTGCACACATGCAGGACAGGTATCAATAATGGATATCCTCCTTAATATCTCTACATATTTTTGTTTAAGACAAGGTCGCTCACTGGTCTGAAGCTAACTGATTCAGCTACACTGGGTGGCTAGTAAGCCTCAGGAGTCTTCCTATCTCTCCCATGCTACATAACATTACACTTCGATTTGGTGGGTGCTGGGGTTCCAAACTCGGGTTTTCATGTTTGCATATAAAAGACTTGGCCAATGGCCCTAACCTCGAGTGTCTCAACACCCTAAATCTATTTTAGCTTACAGTTGTTAATTCTTTGGCTTCAGCTGTCCTCATTGTTTTTCAGACTTCCTGAGTAGGATGTTGCTTTCCTGAGGAAGATGGCCAAATTCAAAACAGGCAGAGCTTCCAAACTCACCAGGTGAATAAAAAGCTCTAGGAGACACACCGTCCCACAACAGGTGTAGAATCTACGTCACCTGCTACCCTACAATGCTGTTTGTTCCAGATTGAGTTCTCTTGCTCTAACAAAGCACTCTGGGGAGGATCTTGGGGTGGAAAGGGTTTATTCGGCTCACACTCTCAAGTCATAATCCATCACTGAAGGATGTAAGGCTTAGTGCTCAGGCAAGAATCCGAACCAGAAACCACAGATTAACACTGTCTGCTGGCTCGCTTGAAGGCTCATGCTTTCTTATACAGCCCAGGACACACGCTCAGGTGCTGCCCACAGTGGGCTAGACCCCCCCCCATATGAGTTCACAACCAAGACAGGCCCCACAGGTGAGTCTGCATGTCAGTCTGCTCTGGGGAATGCTTCAGCTGAAATTCCCTCTCTGGTGATCTTGGGCTGTGTCCAGTTGACAGTCAAAGCTTCCTGGGGCACCACTTAGGATTCTTAGGATGGGTAAAAGAAGCACAGAGAAAGCAAGCAAGCTGCCCAGTGGCACACAGGAAGTCCATGGCAGCTTAGGGTGTGACCTTAGAGCTCCGTGTCCTTCCTGCCGCAGAGCAGGACTTGCTTCATTCTTGTCATGAACAAGCTCAAGAACCAGGATTCCCCTCATCCACTCGCTGTGCCATGAGGCCAGCAGTCAGCAACTGGTCCTGAATTTTTACGAGACCCCTCACTGGTGCCCAGGGTCCACCCGTGTCTCTCCTGCCTGCTTGCTTTGTTATGTCTCTGTGGCACAAGTCCCACTGTCTCTCCTGGGAATAGCAAGTCCAACAGCTGGGAAGAGGGCTACAACCTAAGGTCAGACATGGAAAAGTCCTGCTTCGTGAGTCTTCGTGACTCAGATGCACCCTGAGTACAGCAGCTGTGCATCACTTCTCCGTGTTATACTTTCTGCATTGTCTTTTGAATTTTTAAAATTCCTTTTTCTTCCATTTGTAGGTTCTTTGACTTCAGCTCTCTTTGTTCCTCAAACTACTGAGGAAGAACTTTGCGATTTCAAAGGCCTTCCTTCGAGTTTTCCTTTGGTCTTGTCTTCACTTCCAATTAGGTCCCTTCTCAGACACACTCAGAGTGTACACTTTGCTCCCTGTTGCAGACCTTTGGGGTCCAGTGGTCTGTCCTTCTATTTGCATTAAGGATCTAGAGCAAGGTCAGGTGCTTACTCTCCACTCTCAGGCACTCCCTGACTGAAGAAGCAAGTACACATGCAGAACATGCTTTGTCCTTTGTGCATGTGTGTACACACGTGTGACAGCATTCCTGTACAGATGTAACAACTGTTCCTCTCCCCGTGTAGAGTGCTTTGTGCATGTGTATACACCCATGTGTGACAATATTCCTGTGCAGATGTAAACATCTGTCCCATGTCCCCCGTGTAGAGTGCTTTGTGCATGTGTATACACCCATGTGTGACAGCATTCCTGTGCAGTTGTAACAACTGTCCCATGTCCCCATGTAGAGTGCTTTGTGCATGTGTATACACCCATGTGTGACAGCATTCCTGGCAGATGTAACAACTGTCCCATGTCCCCATGTAGAACTGAGGACAGGATAAAGTAAGACTACTACCAAATTTTAGCTTGGTGAATGTGTCAGTTTCCTTAAAGGAATATGGGTGAGCGTACAGGAGCAGGGATGACTCAGAGACAGTTATGTTGCCAAAGGTCCCATTCGTGAGTCACAGCTCATGACAGCTGGAAACCTGGAACACAATTCACAGCTTGAAGGCAGCTCAACAGGTTGGAGACTGACGACCTCTTTCAGGCCGCTACAGTGGTCTGAGTCGCTCTTCCTGCCAGGAGGCTTCCCTGGTAAAAGCCTCTTCTAAGAAGCTCAGCAGTCTTTACTGTTTATATATGCTTGAGATAGAGGGCCCTAGTGAATCTGTTCAGTTTCAGGAACTTCCTGAAACCTTTGAGTTGGTCTTTTCTGGAGCTAAAGGATCTTCCCTGAAGGATGGAATGTTTCACCTCCCTTTAGAACAATGGTTCTCAATCTGTAGGTCGCAATCCTTGGAGGCTCAGATGGCCCTATCACAGGGATCACATATTAGATATATCAGATAATGACATTATGATTCATAAGAGTAACAGAATTACAGATATAAGGTAGCAACAAAATATTTTTTTAGTCGGTGGTCACCACAACATGAGGAACTATGTTAAAGGGTTGCAGCATCAGGAAGGGTGAGAACCCTGTGTCTTAACGCACTTTCCTCCTAGATACACAGCTTTATCTTGGAGAAAAATGCTGTATGAAGGTGGTGCAGTCTCCATCACTGAACGTGTACTAAATGCAATATGCCATTTTCATAAAGTCAAAAAGCAAGAACCAGCTCTGCATGCTGTTTAGAGAGATCTTGAAAAGGTGTTGGAGATGGACAGGACAAAGACCAGATCTTGGAGCCTGAAGAGCCTAGGAGGTATTTACAGTGACGCCCATTGGTGCTATCATGCCTCCCTCTGTGATCTGTTTCTGTTCCCATCTAAAGATTTTATTTTTAAAAGATGTGACCCTGAAGGGAAAACCAGGAGGCATATTTATCCAGAATCCTTCAAGAGTCAACCTCAGCATCAGGAGGGGGTCTTCCACCGTCATTTGATTGTCTACCTGGGAAGTTTGAGGGTTCTTTACCCTGTCTCAGATAATCATCTTCCACCTAGTGAAAGTGACTAGCACTACTTTGAAAAGATGCCAGGAATATCTGTGAGGTGGCTGGAATTTGTTGATACATTAAAAAACCAAAAACATTGGTGTGTGTGTGTGTGCGCGCGCGTGTGTGTGTATGTGTGTGTGCGTGTATGTGTGTGTATTGTGTGTGTGTATGTGTGTGTGTGTGTGTGTAAGCGTGTGAGAATGAAAAAGTGTGAATTTCAGCACACATCTTGCGGGAATCAGTTCTCTTCTTCCATCTTGCAGATCCAAGAATTGAACATATTGTCAGGCTTGGTGGTGGTGACAAGCTCCTTGACTTGCTGAGCCAGCTCATCAGCCCTGCTTACTTGTGTTGTGACTTTAATTTGCTTTGTGTAGCTAACCTGATGCTGTCGCCTGGGCCACCCTGCCTTCTTACCTTTTTGCAGTGTGGGGGCACGTGTGTGAGATGTTGAGTGACGCAGGAAGGACCTTCCCCTGTAGCTTGTCAATCAATGACAAAGGCAAGGTTGAATTTCTTCCTATCTGAGGCCACACAGGAACCATCCCTGAGAACCATTCTTTATCACAGGAGTGAGAAACCTCTAGGATATTTCAAGTTACCTCACATGGGTACCACTGCTCAAAACTGTCTCTTGTCATGTCCTTTTTCCATTGACACCACCAGCCAGTGCTTGCTCTACCAGTAGCTACCAGCCACCAGAGACCCTGGTAGTCTGATACCAATTGCAGAACTGTACAGTAGTATTTTCCAAAAGACTTACTGCTTTTCTGGCTGCATTAAAAGAGAAGTGGTATCCACTGGTGCTTAGTGGAGCCATGCCTTCCCTTCTCTCCCTTTAGGTGACCTCAAGGTGAAGAAGTACATGTAATTTGTCTGCTGAAGGTACCCAGCCAGAAGAGGTGCGAGGAAGGAATGGTGGAGAAAGGTTATATCCTGATCAGCATGGAGCCAGTTCCACTGTCCCCAGACCCAGTGGCCCATCGACTCCTTCACATGCCACCAACACTGGCAATCGGTCTTCAGTAACCTCCCATTTGTGTTGTCAGATAGAATCAAATCCGAGAAATTGACAGGAAAACTGTTTCATGGGACTTTTAGTAAAACTCAGGTAAAGTGGGGAATTGGGCTTGAAGATGAGCCATTGTGTTCACGCCTCTGCTCCAAATATCCCTCCTCCTTCCACACACCGGTGAGAAAAGCCAGACTACCATCACCCACACGCATATCCACACACTAAATTCTTTATGTTCTGTGGCCAAATTCCCTAACACAGTAGTTTGAAGGGATGAATGTTGATTTGAGCTTATAAGCTTCTTAAATGTCAGCCCATTGTGGTGGGGGAGGCATGATGGGATAGAGATGAGACATATGACGTGTGCAAGGTCACATGACTAGTGGACCATTTTGGTCAGTCTTGAAACCCCTAGATAACACACCCTGTCTATTCCTACTGCCAGGCTTTGATGTGGACTCCAAAGGGACTTGGCTTATATCCCATGAAGTTTCTCTGACTGCTGACAGATGTTTATTTGGCTCATACAGCTAGAGGTCCAGAGGAGGGGATTCCAAGACAGCTCAGTTGGGTCATCAAGGTCCCAGGATTTTGCTATTGGTCCACTCTGCCTAGCCACTCTCTTTTCCTTTAGCTTTTCAAGATGGCAGCCCAACTTCCAGCAGCAAGATGGGTGGGCATGTCTCCTCAGTTGAAATAGATTTTCCAGCTGCCCCTTCATAGGATTTCCCCTTATCTTATTGGCCAGAAAATTTTCATACTCAGTCCTAGAATAGTCTCTGGCCAGAAAGAAGAGAATTCTTGTCAGCCGACTCATCTCATGTCTCTACCTCACGACAGTCTTCCCCATGTGAGTGTTCTACAGTGACAATGGGTAGCCGCAGACAGCGAGTCATGCCTCAGGAGGTGACTGTATACTTCTAAATTAGCCAGGAATTAGCTGTCCCTGCGAGAACATCTGGGAGCTAAGGGCAGACTTGGAGGTGGGAAGGGTAATGGACGATACCAAGAGGCTCTGAGCCCGGTACAGCCACACTACAGACAATGCTCCGAAGTCTTCATCCCATCCTGGGGGGACATAGAAACCCTGGCAGGCAGCCAGGCCAGGTTTCCGGGGATGTACAGTGCTGACTCTGTGGTATCCGGCAGTGTTAGAAAAGAAGACTGTGGAGCCATACATAGGATTTGAAAAGACTGTGTGATCCTGAACAGGGCACTCAACTTCTCTGTGCTTCCGTTGTCTTGTCTGGAAGATGGGGGAAAATCATCTACCTAATGAAGTATTGGTGAAAATTAAGTGAATTAATACATACAATTAATAGTAATATATTACTTCACTTAATTATGTAATTATTCAATACTGTGACTAATTACATATCCATTATATGTAATTACTAATGCATAACTATATATAAATATTAATATGTATTCCAGAGCCACTCCAAGGAAGAAAGTGAGGACAAGCTTCAGTAGGGAGGAAAAAGAGCCGCTCATTCCAAAGGCTGGGAACATCTGAGTCCCAGATTCTTTTCCATTGTCTCTATGGTCGCCTAGGAAGTCATGGTTAAGTGGACCCTGGCTCCCTCTGGAGACCGTGCAGGGGTGATGAGTGTATGTTTCAGGACTTTGTTAGTCAGGGTGAGGTAAGTTATGCTGTAGAAACAAATAGAGCCATAGCTCCAGTTTCACAAAGAGGTGGTTTATTCATGTGCTCAGTGCAAGGAGAGTCTGTGTATTGCCCCACAAGGACCATACTGAAGAAAGGCATCACAGAGAGAAGACTCTAAGGAACACTGAAGTCAGATGCCAAAGGGCTTCCATGCTTCACTGATCACTGCATGTCAGATGCTGGCAGATCATAGGTTCCGTGTCTAGCTTTAATAGTGCAGGATCTAGAAAAAGAGAGAACCAAAATACGCATGCCTATCACTCCTGGTGGCTCCTAGAAGGCCCCAAGGACAGGTACACTTGACAGAAAGGCAGTGTGTATACCCTCCTGGAGATGACACTGTCCCAGACACATCCTCCGGAAGCATTCTTTGTCTTCTGTAGACTCGGGACAGCATCCTACCTTGAAATTGCTGCTTCTCATTATGGAGCCAGTGGCGATCAGTGGCACTGTTTGCAGGGTGTCGAATTTGTTGGAGTGGAGTTTCTCATAGTGGGAATTTTCTCACAGTCTGTACAGGTGACCTCATATGGCCAATGTTTGCAGGGAGCACTCCCTTGTGAGGCAGGTCTGACTCCCCTCCTCTACCAACCCTGGCCTGGCTCCATCAGCCTTCCCCCTTCCTTCAGGTGCTGTCCCTTCACTTGGTGATCCCTAAGATCAGCTCCCATTTGGACAATCATTGAGTATAACCACGTCAGGAATCTTCACAACAGCCAAGTGAGGTGGCATGTTAGGAGGTGTTCCTTACAGGAACCAGTGGTGGTGGGGAAGAGTGCAGTTAGACTGGCTTATGTTACAGGGGTTGAGAGTCAGGCAATGGCTGACTGCATGCTGGAAAGGCCGAAAATCCAGTCGCCTGTCAGTCCGCTGGGGCCTTGGCAGTCTCAATCTGCTGCTGAAGGCGTGAAGCCCTGGAGACTCATCAGTATTCAGTCCCTGCTAGAAGGCTGAAAATCTGGATTCTGATGTCAGGGAAAAATGGCGGAAGCAGTAAAAGGCACTCATTCAGAAAGAAGGGAAGGAAGATGGACAGGCAGCCTACACTGTCCGCTAGAAGGTGCCACCCACTGTGAAGATGGGTCTCCCACTCTTGCTCATGATTTGTAGAAACACTTTCACAGATAATCTGAGAGGCGTGTCCCATAGCTGATTCTAGACCCTGTCGTGCTGACACTGAAGACTAATAATCCTCATTAACAGAAGCTAAAGTACAAAGAAATAAAGGGCCTGGCTCAAGAGCTAGAATCAAGGTCAAGTCTTCTGAGTCCAGTAAGAACCGTCAAAATAAAAGTGACCATTTGCCGTTTGCCAGAGATACTGGCCTGCTGTTTCATTAGTTCAGCAAACAGGAAGCAGTTCTCTATGAACAATAGAACAAGCAATAATAAAACAAGACCGTGACCCTATTGCACAGGTGAGGAAACTGAGGCACAAGGGCTTCAAGGAGCTGACCACCGGCCCCAGCTTGCTGATTCAGACCCAGGTGCACGGAGACAGATGGTTTGTTATGCTCACCCACTACATCACCCAAGTCTGCCATGCTCACCTTTCCAAGTCACAGAAGCCTGCTTCTCTGTGACACCAGGAACCATCTTCACCTGTGCCTGAGGCTGCTCCATCATCTTCCATTCCCTCATCCTCTCTCTCTTGACCCTTGGTCTACCTCCATTTTGCCCTTTGGTGACTACACAAAACAAACAAACAAAAACCAGAGGCAAGGACATGGACATGAGTACCACAGATGCCACTCCACCTCTCAGCTGAGCATCCTGTTCCTGCTTGCCTGGATCTCAGAGTTGGGGGGTCTCACACGATCCCTCTCTCCTCCTTGCCCACCACCATCAAGCTTCAAGTCACCCTTGAATTGGCTCCCACAGTCCCACCTCTATCTCAGCCATGGGGACTTGCTGTAGGCAACATATCTTCCCATGAATAGCAAGACCTCAGATGACCTAGATTTGAGAATGGGATGGGCCGAGCCTATGTTCAGTGTGTCTGGCAGGTGTCTGGAGGAGCAGGACCCCTGCTCCTCTGCTTGGATGTATCTCCACACCACCTCCATTCTGAGGAGCTGGTGGAGAAACGGGGTTTGAGCAGCTCACACCCCCTCACTCTGCCTTTGCCTAGATCTTGGCCTGCCTCAGGTCACCTCTCCCAGCAGGCCGAGTGTGTCTTCTCTTGATCTCTGTGCACACAGTTCTGGGAGAAAGAACCACACAGCATGGGAAATCTGAGCCAGTCTCCATCTTCAAGGTCAGCCTGAAAGGCAAGCCGAGTGGGAGGATGAAGGAGCCGCTCGCTTGCCCCATCCTCACCACCTCCTCCTTAGCAGCCCAGTGTGGGGCCAGAGCTCCTGCCCATCTTACAGCTTGTTGAGAAGAACGTGCTGCCTGAAGGACACTTTATAACTCCATAAATAATCACGATGTGGAGAGAGCCAAGATGAGAGGCACTCCCTGAGGGTGGAGGGGGCCGGGCTGCAGTTCTGGGGCCCAGGCCCATTGTCCTGGCAGTGGTTCCTCCCTCTGAGGAGCTGCTTTTAGCTAGGCCTTGGTGCTGTCAGCATCTCTTCCCACCCCCGGTGGTTTCCCCCCACTCTATTGTTGTTACTGTGGAATAAGGCAAGAGGTCCAGGCGGAGTGGGGAAGCTGCTGCAGTAGCAGAGATGGATGTTGGGGGATCGATCCCTCTCAAGATGAGTCATAGGGCGATGCACAAAGAAAAACCCTTTGGTCTGAGCAGGCAGATAATATTCCTGACAGTGCCTCTCTTCCACGGCAATCAGTTATGACTGGTGGGAGATAACATGGGGAGGGGGACAGAAAAGGGATGATGGAGGCAGGAGAGGTGGGCATGGGACAGGCAGGGGCAGAGACACAGAGACTGTGAGGAGAGATACACAAAGGGAAACAGAGAGGAGAAAGGGTGGAGACAGAGGGAGAGATGAACAGGCCTTCCAGCAGAGGAGGGCCAAAAGACAGGCATGCTCTGCAGGATAAGTAAGTGTTGGGCAGGGCAGTCAGCATAGTCTGTTGGCAATAAACATTAACCAGGGCCTGGGGAGATGCTTCGGTGGGTCAAGTTCTTGCCAACCTGAGTTTGGATCCCAGAACCCACATAAACAGCCAGTCACAGGGGAGCACAGCTGTAACCCCAACACTAGGAGGCAGAGAGAGCAGGTGTCTGGGCTTTCCTGCATACCCAGGTGGCTGATATGTGAGCTGGGGGCTCAGCGTGTGATCCTGCCTCAGAAAAGCAAGGTGAAAGTCATGGGGAAGACACTTGACATTGTCCTCTGGCCTCCACATGCACACACACGTCTGTGCTGTGCACCCTCACACTCACATTATGAACACCTACTTACACATACACCCAACACACATGCATACAAAATAAATGAATAACAAAAATGAAAACCAGCCAAGTGGGGTGCCTCACACCTTTAATCCCAGCACTTGGGAGACAGAGGTGCAGGTATCTCTGTGAGCTCAAGGTCAGCCTGATCTACAAAATGAGTTTCTTGCCAGCCAGGGCTACATAGTGAGAGCTTTTCTCAAAATTAATAAAATAAAATGAAATAAAACCATTAATTAGGTATTCAGGTCATGTTAGATTTTGTTAAAAATTCATCTAAACAAGTGGCCAGCTCTCATTTATCAATGGATTGCTCTGCATGAAGCTTCTTTATTAGGAGAAGGAGAAACATACTCCCTCTCTACCCTCTCCCCCTCCCTTTCCCTGGCCCTTCTCCTCCCCTCCTCTTTCTCACAGACTCTCTCTCTTTCCTCCCTCCCCCTTCTCTCTTACACACACACACACACACACACACATAAACACACACACATTCTATCTTTCACACACACTCTCCTCTCTTTCTCTCTCATACACACATACACATACATGCATGCACGCATGCAGTGCACGCATGCACACACACACACACACACACCATTCACGAACGAGGAGGGGTGGGGGAATTTGATTTGCATTGCATCCTGTGGCAGTCACATCAGGAGATCCAGATTCATTCTTCACTTTGGAATTTGCGCTACTTGCCAGTATTCACCCAAGTAATTAAGAGGTAACCATGAGGGAATTCACAGTCTGGCCTGCACATTGAGACACATGACAAGATCAGACAGCTTTTAATCATCACCCTAGAGTGAAACATCCCAGGCTAAGGTCCTTTAGAGTTGGTGGACACCGTAATTTGAATGAGAAATGTCCTCTATAGGCTCATGTGTTTGCCTACTTGGTCCCCAGCTAGTGGTGTTGTTTGAGGTGGTTATGGAGTCTTCAGGAGGTGGAGCCTTGCTAGAGGAAGTATGTCACTGGGGGTGGGCCTTGAGAGATTATAACTTCACCCACTTCCTGTTCTTTTTCTGTTTCTGAAGCACTGGGGCAGTGTGCGGGGCCAGTCTTATGTTCCTGCAGGCCATGTTTTCCTGTCATAACAGGCTGTGTGCCCTCTGGAACTACAAGCTAACACAAAACCTTCCCCCCTTAAGTTGTGGTTGTCAGTTATTTTACCATAGCAACAGAAAAGCCTTTAGCCTGTCGGGGACCTCAGAAGGCGTCCGCATCAGCCTTGCCATTGCACATACTGGGAAAACTGGTTACACAAAGATGCTGTCTCTCAAGTGTCTTCTGCTCCTGTAGGTGACCAGAGTCACAGGGTCCCTGTGGCTGGCCTGCCCTGCACTGACCCAGAGGGTCTTTTCTCTGGCTCTCAGAGTTCAGTGTGAAGGCTGGCTCATCCCTGACATCTGCAGAGGAGCTTGATATGGGGAAGGAGACTTGGAGGCAGAAGGAAAGCATCCATCCTCCTATTGCCACAAGGTATCCCTCTTGGAGGGCATGGAGTCAGAAAGGGCAGTATACATGCAGTTAGCTTTGAGGCAGTAATTCTAGAGGCCCGAGAAGAAAACAAGCTTTTCTAGGTCATTCTGAGAGACGCACTGTCTTTGGGGAAGGAGTTCTCCAGCTAGAGATGTCACACTGGCAAGTCCTCCTGCTGTCCAGTGGGCAGAATTCAAGGGTGCTCTTAAACACCCTGCAGTGCCCAGGATGATCACAGAGCCAGGAGCCATGCAGCTACAAAAGGCCCTAGGACTGAGGCTGAGCAGCCCTGTCCTGGGAAAGAAGGCACCCTCACAGCCAAGGCTGTGTGTTCATTATCTCTGCAGGGCACACAGGCCTTGCTTGCAGCAGATTGGAGAGGTATCATGGGGTGAGGTGGATCCAGGAGCTGACTGTCTGCTTGGCTGTCAAGACCACCTTTTCCTTCCTAAGAGGAAAAGATGTTTCTTAAGGGCAATCTAGGAGTTGACTTGAAACCTGAGGCCAGTCCAGTTCTCTGAGCTCTGAGAGCATTGTAGAAGTCATGCCCATGACCTTGGGGGATAAAGACTTGCCTGTGGAGGAAGGAGGAGATGGCAGCCCTGACTTTTCTTCTCTCCATCTTGGCCACTCAGCGTCTCCTCTTCTCCTTTCTCTTATCCATTTTCTATTATGATTCCATTTTGCCTAAAGCTCTACCAAACATGCTTTTATTCCTTTTTCTTTGGTTTTGGAGAAAGATGTCTCACTATGTCATCCTGGGCTGGCCTAGAACTCTCTGACCTGGGTGACTGGCACGGCTCACGACCTAGTCCCTTTCACTGTTTTAGTGACCCTCTTCCTCACAGGTGAACATCGTGTAGAACGAAGGGAAATATTCCATCCTTTCCCCTAGAAACCTAGACCCCTCTGCAGATGGATCTCAACACATCGCTGGGTGTCTCAGAGTCCATGCCCTGTAGACACCCATCCCAGGTGGCCTTATGGTGCAGTCCTCTCTTGATCTCTCCATTTGTTGAGAAAGCCATGCACTCGTGGGAGCTGCCTAAGAGCCCTGAAAGAGCAGAGCTATAAACGTGAAATGCACAGATCAATGTTTATACTATTAAACACTGTGTGTGACTCGGGAATTGAGAGTGTGAACATTTGTCATAGGAAGTGATAAGAGCCTGGCTGGAGGGGGCCATTTTCCCTCTCCATCTCTGTGGATTGTCAAGCTGTTTCTTCTGAAGGTGAGCGTGAGTAAGGGAGCTGGAAGAGTTGGGGTTCACACGGTTTCAGACCCAGATAGTCATGTCTTGCTCATTTTTATTCTGGTGGGGCTGCTGTGATTCTAGGCAAGTAGCGGGCTGAGGTTAAGCTATGATTAGTGTGTTGGGCTTCCAAGGGCTTTGTTCCAAATGTTGATACTGCTCATTGCTAGCTTTGTGAATATGGCTAGGTCACAGAACCCCCTAGTTATAAAGAACAGCAAAACGTCTAGGAAGAAAACTCAGTCAATAAAAGTGCTTGCTTTGCAAGACAAGAACCTGGTTTTGATCCCCAGAACCCAAGTAGGAAAGCTGGATCTCACAGTGCACACTTGTAATCTTAGGGGAGTGAAGATGAGGAGGTCCTTGGGACTCATTGGCCAGGTGGCAATGGAGACCACACCCTTTGACTACAAGGAAAGAGTCCCCCAAATGTGCTGACAATGGCTGAGAAGTGGAGCTGGAAGGTGGCTCAGTCGGGAAAGTGCTTATTGTGCAGACTGGAAGACCGGAATTTGATCTTGTAGCACCTGTGCAAGCCTTATGTCATGATTTTGTAGCACCATTGCTAGGGATGGTGACAGGTACATCCCTGGGGTTCTTTGGCCAGCCAGACTAGCTAAATTGGTGAGCCCTAGGTCCCAGCGAGAGGCCATGTCTCATGAAACAAGATAGGTGATGCCTGAGGAATAACACGAGGTTTTCCTCTGATCTACATGTGTGTGTGTGCGTGTGTGTGCACGCGCACACACACACACACATACAGAAGAGACAAAGACACACAGAGAGGGTAAACATGCCTAAGCATTGAGGGTTGAGGACCAGACAGCACAGAGAGGAGAATGAGAGAAGAGACCTGAGTGGGAGAGACAGGCCTGAGGCTCCAACACAGAAAGCTGGGGAGTGGGTATGGCAGAATGTATGTCTCTGATGGTCCCTCTTCCTGCCTCTGCCTCTATTCTTTGGTTTCTGTCCTCCAGGGCTGGCTCTTAGCAGCCTGTTTCTGTGAACCTGACTTCCAAGGAAAAGTGGGAAACTGGGGAACTCTTAGATCACCCAAATCCTGGATTAAGGCTCTGCCTTGCTCTCTCCCTGGCCATTCCAGCTGCTCTGTTGATCTCTAAACACAGCCATGGCAATATGGCCACAGGGGACATGCTCACCTGTTGATCCTCAAGGTGTAGAGGAGGAAACAGGTATGACTTAAGACACGCATTTGCTGAGCGTTGGAGGAGATACCAGCATACTAGGTTCCTGAACCACACATGAAGCAGAGCACAGCCTTGGGGATGCAGCCCTAATGCTACTATCCCCCCGGGGGTCCTGGGCACTCGGTCTAGAGGGTCTTCTCCTAAGCACTCTTGAGCATCTCTAAAGCATGTCTCAGCTAAGCATGTCTGCTGTTCTACATAGCTAATAATCACTGCAGACGCTATTACTCATCTCACAGAATAGTGTCTGCGAATGATGCTGAGTATTGTCTGCTGAGAAAGGCTCAGAAGAGACCCATCACACAGCAAGATGTATTGACTCTCTGTAGTCCATAGCAGAAAGAGGGGAGCCCTCTGACTAATGACTGGGACTGTGGCTTAGCTGGGGGCATGCTGGAGAGAGAGAGAAGGAGCTTAGGGAGGGGGAGAGGAGAAGAGAGAAGAAGAGACGAGAAGAGAGGAGAGGAGAAGAGAGGAGAGAAGAGAGAATATTACCTTTGGACATATCTGAATACTCCAATGAAATTACATATCCCATGAGTCACCTAGCTATGTGTGTGCATGCTTACATATATGTGTGCAAATCCAAGGGAACTCCCATCCAATGTTCACAGTCAACCACTGTCTCACTACGTTGGTGGTCCTATGACCTTCTAGTCGAAGAGCCTTTGCTCACAATGAGATACATCTGCTTGGATCCTGGGAAATGGTCACATTATTTTTATTCTAAAATGAGTGGCAGACCGTTGTGTATTAATACAAATGGCATTTTAATAGAAATAACCGCATTTGACAAAATAAAGTTGCAAGCACTGTGGTCTTGTTTCTCAATCATGGAGCTTTCTTCCACATCTGGCTTAGCAAGGCATCTAGATTCTCCTATCTGTTTCTGTATCTCATGCTGCACAGCTTCTGGAGTATGAGAGAGACCGAGAGTGAATAGATAGCTCAGCAATATTACTTTTATTTTTGGTGTGCATGTACGTGTATATGTGGTGTGTGTGTGTGTGTGTGTGTGTGTGTGTGTGTGTGTGTGTGTGAAGTTGATCCCAGGCATACCCCTTAATGACTTGGCACCTTATTTTTGAGACAGGGTCTTTCACTGAATCTGGAGTTCACTGATTTGGGCTGTCTAGCAAACCACAGAACTTCTCTCCTTGCCTCCCAGTGCTGGGATTACTCTCTTGCGCTGACATGTGCAGGTGGGCCATCTGAACTCAGAGCCTAGCTTGTTCAGCGAGTGCTTTCTCAACTGAGCCATCTTACCAGCTCCTAGTGTTGACTTTAAATTGCTTATTTTGCTTTGTTTTGTCGTTGGGGCTAAGGTCATACCACGCAGTCCAGATCGGCCTTGAGTTAGGATCTTCCTGCCTCCATCTTCCAGGTGTTGGATCACAGTTGCATGGGCCATCTTGTCCAGCTCGTCACAGCATGACTGTGACCTCGTCAGCTGTTCCAGGTTGGTAGAGCTGCTTTGACAGTGGAGTGAGCCCTGCCCCTCCCCCTTGCTCGAGCTTCCTGAATTTCTGTACACAGCTGAAGCTCTGACCAGAGAGTCCAGCTTGGCTGAGGAGACGGAAGCACCAGTAACCCTCTTAGATTTCTCTGGAGAAGGACAGACCGTACACTGACCCACTGAGGTTCAACCACTTCTTAGCTGAGCTGTCACTTGTCTCACACCAGAAGACTTTTGACTGATCACCATGTATCATATGCTACCGTGACTACATTGAATTTAGGAAACCATTGCAAACTCAACTTCAATAATAAGTGAATTTAGTATTCATTGTAACAAAATGTCCCAAGGTTTAGTGCTTAGAGGCCAAATGCTCCCTTAATAAAATTCACTGATAAACCAGGTTATTCCGATGCTATTCCTCAATAAGATTATTCCGTCAGCTTTGTGCTTCATGCTCACAAT
Source organism: Dicrostonyx torquatus (assembly GCA_028555095.1). Taxonomy (NCBI): domain Eukaryota; kingdom Metazoa; phylum Chordata; class Mammalia; order Rodentia; family Cricetidae; genus Dicrostonyx; species Dicrostonyx torquatus. Next base: position 521,525 of record JAQHUG010000555.1, on the reverse strand, counting down.
ATGGCTGCAACCCTTCCGAATATCACATGCATTTGCCACACTAGTATCTGAAATACCAGTTTCTTTGGACTCTCTTGTATTCCTGAGAAATGTTTGCCCAGGAGAATATTATTGCGTAGCATGGTACTGCACATCATGCTAACTTCCCGACATTAATGTTTTCTCTTTGCTTTGATTGGTTCTGTTTGCTACTCAGGAGTCACCATAATAAATTGCTACAAACCAGGATCTTGGAGCCACAAAGACATATCTTTCCCAGTTCAAAAGATTGGAAGCTGAATGCCAGGGCTCCCTTGGACCTTCTGGTGGTTACACAAGGATGTTTTCTGCATGCTCCACTAATTCCACCATTACTGCTCCAGCATGTCCTTGGCATGTTACAGCATTGCCTGGCTACTTCTCAGTGACTTCTTCCTCCATCTCTCCAAGCCATCTACCCTCTGCAATCCATGTGTGTGCTCCAACTCTCCCCTTCTGTGCAGACAACAGTCTTGTGGCATGTGACTAAAGGCTCAACCCTAAAGGCTTCAACAGAAGGCAGGAGAGTAAGGACAAAGATGGAGGTGCTGAGCCGAGTGACAAGTGTTTGGGTGGCCACTGCCACAAGGCTAAGCCCTTGGCTTTCCCCGGTCTTCATTTGATCAAACAATCATGCTGGGGAAAGCCCCAGCTTTTTAGAAGAACTTAGGAGAGGTAGATGTTATAGAAACAAACCTTGAAAGGTCACCTGGCCCAAACCCTTTTTTTCTTGCCCTATTGGAGCAGGGCCACAGAAAGGCCAGCCTGGCACATCTCTGAGCTCTGATGCAGCTCCGTTAACACACTCTCCCCTTCCCGGATGCTCCCTGTGTGTCTCTGTACAGCAAGTGTAAAGAGGCGTACCAACCTGGAAACCCCATTGGCTGTCCCTCCCCAGACTAAGATCTGTACACATTCACACCCCACCCCGACTCTGTCCTCGAGACTTCCTGGGACAGACTTGGGAGGGGCCCTCGACATGCAGGGAGGAGACCCTGCCACACCCGTATCACAAAGGAAAATAAAGCTACTGCAGTGGCTTGCAGTGGACGACAGCCAGGGGAACATTCTTGGGGACCAAAAGCTACACATCCTGAAATGCAGGCACCAAACACCAGCAGAGCTTTGAGCAGCAGTGGGACATCCATCAACTGTAGAGAGGCTCGCAAGGAGGGGCGGGATATGGGAAGACCTCTGAAGGAGGTGGCACAGGTGAGCTGGCTTTCAGTGTGTGCTGTTCCAGTGTCTGGGTTGAGCAGTGCTCTTGAGAGGCAGTCGTGGGCTTCCCGGGTCCGGGTGGATCCTGTGGGCAGTGGGGGAAGTGGCAGGGAGCATGTGTCTGTGGGACTGTAACAGTGCCCTCTCCTCCCTGCTCCTGAATCTGAGTTTGAGGACATAGTGGAGGTTGGAGAAACAAGTCTGTAAATAACACTTTCCAAAGAGCCACTCTGCTGCTGTGTGCACTAGAGAGGGTGCTGGATGTGGCGAGAATGCTGTGCACCTGGGCTCCCTGAGCCACAGTTGTGGGTTTGTGCCCTTGTCTCCCAGTCCCCCGACTCTCCTTGCTCTCACCCTAGGCATTCCGGGCTTGTCCACTGGCCTATTGTGTTTCCGCCATGCCCAATACTTTTCTCGCGATCTTTTGCAGACTGAGCACCTGCCTTCCTGTACGAGGGAGAGGTTAAGTGGAGACACCTCACCCTGTCTGCTGTGATAGAGATGCAACAGCTTTCTCCCCTAATCAGTCTGTCAGGTGCAATTAAGCTGCGGCAAGATTTAGGCTCCTCACAGCCTGGCCAGTGCTTCCAGCCAAGAGTCACGTGGCACACAGAGATACAGAGACAGAATTATATACTAGGCCACATGCGTATACATGCACACATACACAGAGATAGACACATGCACCAGCACATCCATATAGGGGGACAAATATACATACATGCAACTTCACACGTGCATGGCACATATACATGCACCTGCATGCATGCACATATAAGCACACAAGAACCTGTATGTATATATGTATGCACAGACACACATGTGTACACACAAAGACATATGCACACACAAGCACTTGCAGGAATGCATACAGAGACATATATACATGTACAGAGACACATATATACATATCTATATACACACCGATGCACACTTACAGATAGACACATGAACCTGCTCGTATCAGACATAGACATATAGGTAAACATGCATGCATAGAGAGACAATGCACTTTTGTACAAAGACAGACACATGTATGTATTCATATGTATATACAGGCAGACATGTGCACGCACATACATACATACAGTCCTCTTAGATTAGGCCTGGGGCTTTACAGCTGTGACTGAGAGACTGTTTAAACAGGGAAGGCCAGCACTTAGGTAGCCAGTCTCAAAGTCATTTCTCCACTGATTCCATAAGCATCTGCCAAGTGGCTCCTGTATGCCTGGCTGTGTCCCAGGATCTAGGCAGCACCAGGGAACCAAGGGTGTGGCTGCCTGGCTGGGATTCAGGTTGAGACCCCAAGTCCTCTCACTCTGGGACCTGCTCGCTATCTGGAGCTCATAGCCTGGGCTCAAGCAGTGTCTGCTGCTAATGAGTAAATTAACATGTGACTGTCAGTTATTCTACAGGCCTCAGGACTCTCATCTGTAAAGGCACTGGCCTGGTAGCACTGGTCCCTCCTCATCACACCGCCCTGAAGAAAATGGGCTTCAGAGAGGGATGGGCCGGGAAAGGAACCAATCTATATCCACCTAAGGTAAGAAGCTGACAGAGCAGGGGGAAGGAGCCCCAGGAGGACTAACATCAGTGGGAGATGGTATGGAAGAGTAGGGGGCTCCTCCCTGAAACAGGTCCCTGGGGACTGAGACCCCAAGACTCCAAGACACAGGGCAGGTGTATTCAGAGCAGAAGGAGAAACAGAGGAGGCCCAGCAGATTGGAGCCTCGGAAAGGAGGGCCAGGTGGAAGCACATCCGGGTCAGTCAGGGCCTCTAGGCAGAAGTGCATTTCCTCTCCAGGGAGGCTTCCTGTGCCCGCTCTCTAGAAAGTCAGGAGCTGCACTGGTCCTTGCATTTTCTGCTGTTGTCTGGAGACCTAGACTCCAGCAGCTTCCCTGAACTTTTCTCCTTGAAGCCCTTCCAGTATAGAAACCCTAAAGTTGGAGATGCCAAGGCCAGTGAATTCTCTTGGTGTGGACACACATAAATAAGTCAAGCAGAAAGTTCCAGAAGAGAATGAGGACATCCTCAGTCTATGGGGCTCTCTGCCCCCCACAGTCCAGGTCAGGCCCAAACCTCTAACATCCCACATCACTTCACTCAAAGATGTGCCTTCCGTAGGAACTCCTGAGATTGGCTCTGACACCCAGGAACAGAACTACAATTGGTAGAAAAGGGGGGCATTGCCTTGTCCTTGGGGAGCCCTGCTCTGAAAGACAGCCTGCCCTCAGAGGGCCCCAGTGTGATGAAGACATGCCCTGTCCTTGAAGAGCCACAGTCTAAGGGGAGACACAGATTGTCCTCAGAGAGTCCCAGTCTCTTCAAAGCATATCCAAGCTGAGGGCCGTCTTTGGCAAGTGCCATTCCCAGGGAAATTAATCCATAAAGGAAGCAAACAACGAAGTCACAGAGTTAGAATGTGTGAAAAGAGAACTGGAGAATGAGAGCGCTAGGTGGGAAGGTCTTCGTGCCTGTGACCTCTCTGGGAACAGATGAGCTGTGAAGTTCCCACCCTTCACCCATGTCTAACCCTCCTCACCAGGGCTAGGGAAGCCCAGCCGAGTACAGCCAGCCTCCGGCTTCTCTATAGCATGGAATTCACCTCTTGACACGGGTGCACATGCATGTAAGGATTCTTCAGCTTCCAGAAGCTTCCCAGCTCTGAGGGGAAGGACAGGATAACTGGGCCCTGGAGTTGGCTCAGATGTTCCTCAGACCCATCCTTCCTTTCCAGCGCCTGTTTCCTCTCGTCCACTGTCATTGCACGCCCCACTTCCTGTCTCACAGAAACACTGAAGAATGGAAAGTCATGGCACAGAGCCACAGTGCTCGCCCTGTGACCTCATCCTCCAGGACAATGGTTTCCGCTATGAGCTGTAGACCTGAGACCGCGGCTCTCGTGGGAGGTGAACCCTGGAAGCAGGAGTGAGGGGTGCAGGGTGATGCGGGAGAGGAAGGAAGTTACTGTGGCTCAAATTCATGAAGCCGCCACCATGTAGACACAGGTCTGGGCACCGTGGGCCACAGGCTTCAGGCTGTTCCCTACTGGGGCATCATCCACCCACCCCCACACTCCTGATTCCTTGCTACAGGGCCTTTTGTTCCTGGCTTCTGGGTCTGCCTTGGGCTTGGGTCTGAAGAAGAGGCCCTGGCAGCATGATCGGTGACAAAGAATGGGAGGAACACTGATCACATATGTTGTGCAAACCCCTGGTCTTCCAGGAAGCGGTTCTCTCCACTGGATCCCACGGAACTCTGGGAAGAATGCTTCAGTCCCAGTCCCACTCCAGGCTCTCACACCACCCCAAGCTCTCTGTTTGGGGCACTCCTGTAACTTCCATGTACCTCATGTTGCCCTACACACACACAGTAGGGGTTCAGAAAGTGTCTTGTGCAGATCTGAGGGACCCCTTTGTCAGAAAGCCTTTGTGACCCATCCCCCTTCCTCATTTGCACAGTACACACTTGTCTGTACATGTGTGTGCAAGGGAATGCAGAGGGTGACCGTAGGTTTCTTCATGAGGGGTGCCCACCTTTTAATGCTGAACTTACTAGTTAGAGGTAGGGGCGGGAGGCGGGGAGGGGGAAGATTTACAGGTCTCAGTTCTCTTCTTCCATCATGTGGGACCTGGGAATTGAACCTGGCTTCTCAGGCTTGGCATCAGCATCCTGCTTGTTTAGCCATCTCTGATCCACCACTTTATTTTGTGAGGCAGGGCCTCTCCGGAACCTAGAGCTCACGAATTTAGCTCAACTGGCTGGTGGGCCAGCGCCAGGGATCCTTCAGTCTTCACGCCTGCCCCAGTGCTGGGGTGACAGCTATGTGCCAGTATGCTTGAGTTTGTTGTTTGTTTGTTTGTTTTAAACACGGTTTCCAGGGAATTGAAGTCAGGCTTGCAAGACAAGGCTATCACCAATTGAGCTGTCTGCCTATCCTTTAATTCTCTTCCTAATGGAGGACTTTCAGTAGCATAGAGACCCCTGGGGGAGGCCCGGGACTCTGCAAAGCTCTAAGAACAGATGCCTGACACCAGTGAGTACGTACAATTCGCATGTTGATTGACTGCAGGGTATTCAGGAGATGGTGCAGAAAAAGAGCACCCTGGGCAGGAAGAAGGAGGCTGAAGACACATTCTCCTGTGAACAGAGGCTAGGGCTGGGGCAGGCAGGGGGAGGAGGGCAACCATTCCAAAAAGGTCAATGGATGAAGGTTCAAAGTGTCAAAGCCACCCGGAAAGAGGCAGGAGATGTCTCATTGCCTCGTCAAATCGACTGGCCTGTGAGGTTTGGGGTTGAGCTGGCCCTGACTCGAGAGAATGCTGCTGCATCGTGTGCTTACAAAAAGATAACTAGGAATTCTCTCAGGCATGATAGGTCTGCAGGGGACGCTTGGAAAGGACCAAGGGAGGACCCCACCACCACCCAGTTTCATAGTTTCATCAGTATGAGTCTAAAATCAGTGGTCACAATGGGAAAGCTTCTGTAACATGAAGAGTAACAGGAAATGAGGCCTGGGGCTTTGGCAGCCTCTACTCTAGCCTAGGGGATGGCTGAAAGGGTAGGGGAGATGAGAGCAGGGGAAGAGTAGCAACCCTAGGGGCAGAGATGTCACATTACATCATCTCTCTGGAGATGTATTTCCTCCAGAAAGGACCAAGTTCACAGTAATGGCTAGCTGTTAGTAAGGCAAACTTTTTAAAGATGTAACAGTCAGCCATCATTGCAGTATTGCCATGTGACAAAACAACCCAGAACTCAGATGTCCACTACTTAGTCACTTATTTTCATATGTTATTTTAAAGATCTATTTTACTTCAAATTATGTGTATATGTATATGTCTGCCTGTCAGTGTGTGTTTGTGAATGCAGGTTCCTGTGGAGGCCAGAAGAGGGCGACAGATTCTCTGAAGCTGGACTTGCAGGTATTTGCAAGTATTTGTGTGACTTTAGGTACCACAGAGATATTTTTAGCTCAGTTTTCCATCACAGGACTCTAAGACACGCTCCATGGTTATGTGTCTGGGATTCAGTCTAAACAGTTCTTGCTGGACACGGTCATGCACACCAGTAGTGTGAGCCTTTGGGTGTCATGAGTTTAAGGCGGACCATAAACAATCTCCTGTATCAAATAGCAAGGGCTGGGGACATAGCTGCATATGGACTGGCAGAAACAGAGAACCTGTTTTCTTTTCTTTTTTTACTTTTTTATTGATTTATTGAGCTATATATTTTTCTCTACTTCCCTCCCTGCCTCTCCCTTCCCCTCCAGCCCTCCCATGGTCCCCATGCTCCCAATTTACTCAGGAGATCTTGTCTTTTTCTACTTCTCATGTAGATTATGTCTATGTAAGTCTCTCTTAGGGTCCTCACTGTTGTCTAGGTTCTCTGGGATTGTGAAAAGTGCAGCCTGCTTTTCTTATACAACTCAGAACCACACATATCCAAGAGTGGTCCCACCCACAGTGAGCTTGGCTCTCCTATATCAATCATCATTCCAAAAGGTGCCCTAGTGATGGGGCAGTCCTCTGCCTAAGGTTCACTCCTCCAGGTGACTCCAGTTTTCGGCACATTCTAGCCAGGCCCCTAGCATGTACACGCTTCTGCACTGAACCCTTAGTATTGCTAAGCAAGCAAAGGGAGGAAAACAGTTTCTCTGTCTCTGCCAGCCCATATGCAATGATTTTCCCCTCATCAGCAACTAGTCCCTGGGTTGTTTATAGACCACCTCTCATCTGGACGTGCTTGCCTGGCCCCGCCCACAGGACTGAGTTCCAGCAAGGTCCCTTCTCCAGCTCCAACATGATCTTCTGATCAGGGCACTTCCGCAGCCCTTCCGGAACTGACCCGTTTCACCGTGGGCTAGAGCTACTCTTCCAGCAAGGAGCCTCCCTCCATGTTAGTCAAACAAGACGACCTCAGCATCTATGGAGTTCTGAAGAACTGCTCATCAAGGGTATTTCAGGGTCAGGTTTTGGGGTCCAGTGATGTTGGAACCCCTACACAGGGGGTCCCTGAAAGGGGTGCAGCCAGGGCTTAAAGAGCTGGAGGCAGAGAGCTGACCAAACCACAGCCTGACTGCTGCTCTGTGCCTTTTGCTTTGGTATTTCTTGCTTGTTGTGTGGCTGTGAGGTATTGGTCTGTCTCTGCCAGGTGTCTCTCCTCCTGGAACCTCACAGACCCAGCCACTGTGATGTCTCTGAACCTCATTTCCCTTGTCTCTTTCTCTCACACACAGAACGCTCAGCGGAGACCAGCCAAATACTTGCATCCCTTCAGGGAGCATATGTTTGTCTCTGGAAATCCTAGAATCCTTCCTCATGTCACAGACCTCTCAGTGTAAACACATTAAGTCTGGAGGGCAGTAGCTACAAATGCATTTTAAGGGCGGGTGGACTTTTCTTCTCCAGGTTGATAACATCAGACTCCGATGGCCAGTACAAAAGGCAGACTTCGTTCCCTCGGAGAGATGCCCTTGACTATTTAGTAGAGGCTGGAATGGCACAGTGCTATTTTCCTTTCCGTCAACAAACTCTATGAATGCATTTTCCTGCAGTTGTGTGAGGATTTTGGAAAGCAACCCCAGGTGGTCACTAGGAATGGTTCCTTCTCCAACCCCCCAGGTCCTTGCCCAGTCCCGACAGCCAGGCCTGGGGGAGAATATTAACACCTCCAGTCACCGCCCACATTTCCTGTAAAAGGTAAATGAGGAAGGACTCACCTCCTCCCTACATCTGTGCCCTGTCGTGTGACTGGCAGGTGTCCCCCACATCCATTTGTCCCCACTTCCCCATCTGGGAGCCGAGCTGGTGTCTATTTAACACATGCAGATGACTAATCCTGGAACAGAAATCTCAGTGAACTCAGAGGGGGCTGAAGGCTCCACAGCTTGGCCCCCTTCCCCATTTCTGTCCCCGCTACGGGGATGACACTTTCTCAAAACAGAACAGCTTTGCAACATCTGCACCCATCTTTCCTTCATTCCATTTTAGCCTGCCTCACTGGGCTAGAACATTTCAGCTCAGACTGTGTGGCTCCAGGCTTCCCACCCAAGTAGAGCCCCTGCACCTGGGTAGGGACGGAAGGAGTGATGAATGTGGGCAAAACAAATAGGAACTGAAGGCCTTTGGGTTAAAATCTGGGATAGCCAATCAAGAATGCTGGGAAGGCGCTGGACAGAGGCGACTCCAGGTTCTTCTCCTGCTTCTCTCCATATGAGGGGCTCACTAATGACTATTGGGGCTGTGGCTGATAATATTGGTAGTATTCAAACCCAGCTTCCACCTTACATTGCTGCAATGTGGAGTATGCCAAGAATCTACGCAGATTCTATTTTGTCAACCAAGATGGTTCCATGTTAGTGCGTCAGCCTTGGAGATGGGTGTCTCACAGTCATCTATGACAGCTGTTCAAGCCTAATAATGGCAACTCCCAACTACCAGAGATGGGAGGAACAGTGTAAGTGTGTATATGTATACTACATGTGTGCATGCACCCACAGAAGTCAGAAGGGGGCACCAGGTTCCATGGAACTGAGTTACAGGTGGTCGTTAGCCAACCGATGTGGGTGCTGGAACCCGAACTTGGGTTCTCTGGAAGAGCCACAAGCACCTTTCAGACCTGGAGAAGTTCCTGTTCAAACCTTTGAGCTACTGTGTGTGTGGAGAGGTACACTGAGGCCCAACAAGACCACAACAGAAGCCAGCTTCTGTTCCCAGGACCTCGGTTTGCCAGACAGAGTTTCTGTATCCTAGTCCAGAGCTCACAGCCTCCAGCTGGCTCAAATTAAGGCGAGAATGTCACAGCTTGCTGCTGTCCTGGGCTGCTTGCTCACTGTGCTGCAGGGCTGTGGGGGAGGACTTCACACATGATGCCATCTCATTCACACCAGTGATCCCGTCTCATTCACACCAGTGATCCCGTCTCAATCACACCAGTGATCCCTTCTCATTCACACCAGTGATCCCGTCTCATTCACACCAGTGATCCCGTCTCATT
>JAQHUG010000555.1:474636-494800 GCA_028555095.1 Dicrostonyx torquatus | reverse complement strand
AGGTGGAGAGGCAGGAGGAGGTAGAGATGCAGGAGGAGGTGGAGAGGCAGAGGCAGGTGAGGTGGCAGCGGCATGCTCTGTTTTACTTCTCTATAGTTATGTTAAAGACCAAAAACAACTTGGGGAATAAAGGGATAGTTTCATGTCACACTACTGTCTCCCACCAATGGTCCATCATTGAGTGACAGTCCATCACTGAGGGAAGTCAAGGCAGAACCTCCAACAGAAGCAGAGGCGGGACTCAGAGGAAAGCTGCTTACTGGCCTGTTTGCTCTCTGGCCTTTGCTCAGCTAACTTTCCATACAATCCAGGACCTCCTACCAAGGGGTGTCACCACCCACAGAGGACTGGGGCCTCCTACACTAATTAGCAATCAAGAAAATGCCCACAGACAAGGCCAGGTATGGATTTTATGGAGGCTGATTCTTCAGCTGAGGCTCCCTCTGTGACAAAAATCCTAACTGATACAAAGTAGAAATGGATATGGTGGTACAGATGGTGGAGGGGGTGGAGATGGGAATTTTATTAATCAGTTATTTTCTTAATCACTCTCAATACCCAGCATGTTTCTGACCCTGTCTAAGTTTCACAATTCTTACTACATAGAGAGGGTCTGAAAGCAGAGGGTGCCATGGATGGGGGGTGGGGCATGGCAAAAATGTTTACAGAGTCCAAGAGACACAGGAGAAAGTCCCATTAGCCTGCCAGCAGGATAGATAAGCAAGGGGGAATCGTCAGATTTCAGTGTCCTCTGTCTGGGTCACCAGAGAAGGAGCTCCTGTCTGCATGTGCAGATGCCAGCAAAGGTTCTACACAGGGTTGGTTTCCTCCTGCCCTGCAGATCACAGTGCTGTCCCCTACTTCCAATGTTCTCCATGTGTGGGAGGTGACTTTGTGCCAGCTGAGAACTTGGGGACTCCTCTGAGTGTGGAGTTACAGGAATCTCTTCAAAGTAGAAGCTCTGGCAGGGCTTCTGAACTCATGAACTCGCTCCTTAGGAAGCCCTGAAACTCAGAGTTTCGTCTACCCCTCCAACTGGGGGGCCTGGTACAAGGCTAACCTGGGCCGCCATTTGCACATTACCCCTAGGCAGGGCACAGGCTATCTGAGACCTTTTGACAATAGAGACTGCCCTGGGTCCTTGCAAAGTGTGTTCCATCACTTCCTTAGAGTCAGGGACAGGTGAGACAGGAGGGAATCCGGAGCCAGTGGTCACAGGCTGTGTGGGTACTGCCATTTCCTCTCCTTTGGGTCTGTTTCCTAGGCGCATATCCCATTTGCTGCTCTGAGAGTGTGCCATGCCACATGGAGGGTTGTGACCCCACAAAGATTCACCAAAGTTGCCAAGGAATGTCAGGTGCACCCTGCTAATGCCAAGATTATTGCTTCCTCTTCTCAGAGGAGGGGAACATTTTACTGTCTTGGGTTTAGAAACAAAACATTAAAAGTGACTTGTTTTTATTTCCTCATTTCTTGAGGCAAAGGTTAGAGAGACAGAGAGAGATGCCAAGGGGGAACAAGGAAGGATGGAGGAGACAAGTGGGGGGAGAGCTGTGCAGAAAAGATAAAAGGGGAATGAGATCATGGGACCTGGTGACCAGCAGAACCAGATGTCATCTGGTGGCTGAAAGTGGAGGGTAGAGGAGGGCAGGAAGTGGGCATTTGATAAGCAGGTGCCACACACAGTGAAGCACAACGACATGTTAGTCCTCATATCCCCTGTGTCTTCTCCCACCATGAAGACCTGAAGAGCCAGGGACCGCCATCATTGTCAGTGGGAGAAATTCCCTCCCTGAAGGCGCTGTGTGACTGGAGGGACAGATGAATGCAGAGCTGTAGAGTAGCAGCCAATGGAAAAGCTAGTTCAAGGCATTCTGGATCCAAGTTACTACTCTGAGACCAATTATCCAATGCTTTTCTCACTCTTTGAAGTAGCGTGTAGAGCTGTTCTTGACTTTGGAGTCCTCAAAATGTATATTTTTCTGGCTCACTAACTCCATCACCGTGCATCAGGAGTGAAGATGAGGTGACACAGAGGGACGAGACACCAATGGTCGTCCCCACTCTGGCATGCTGTGGAAGCATGGTGCCTTTGCTTCTCTAGCCACAGTCCCCAGACATCCGTCTCATGGCTCCGTGGCCTACGTTTGCCACTGTGCAAACTCAGGGCCTGCTTCCTCTCTGAAGTTACCCACGCCACCTGGCCTATGTTCCCTGTCACCATGTGCCCATCTTTATTACTGTTTGTCACTATGCATTCTCATGACAGTGAGGACTACTAGTTGAGCATTGGCTGAGGTGCAAAGGCAAAGGTATGTCTTGTTTACCTATCCACCCTTGGCAGAGAGTCAGGAACACAAGGCTCACCTGCTACCCTTCCAAACAAGAGGAAGGAGGAGCCACAGAGAGATAGTCACAGCTTGGAATTACCTACGACCCTGGATGTGGACAGATACTGAGTTCCATGCTCTTGAGAGGCCCCTCTTCAAAGCTGCCATGGGGACTCGAAGTCTCATATATAAATCACTTAGTACAGACCTTAACATACAGTAGCTGCTCAAAAAATAGATGTGGTTCCACATGAGACTTCCTAAAGGCTAGGACCAATCCTCACAGATTCAAGTGTCCCCTGGCCCTCACCGGCTCCTTCAGCATGGTCTCTGAGCAGTTTTATCCCCAGAGGCAGACCTGGGTTTATTTTCTTGGAAGGAAACTGTTTCCATGTATGGCTGCAGCATCCTCAGTGTCTGCCACGGGACTGTGGATAGGAAGTGTAAATACATCTCCTAATTCAAGACGATGCCGTTGGAAAGCTTGTCACACTGGTTATATTTAGCTCCAAACTCCCCAAATAGTATCAGAGAAGAACCTCTCTACTGTGTATCATTCCTCCAGTTAAAAACACCAAATTCAGAATTATTATTTTTATTATGTTGTGATTATTTATCGACTAAAGGAATCAGTGAGATCCGGGTATTCATATTTGAAGATGACTTTGGAAAGAATGAGGCTGAGCAGGCTGGCATGCCATACAGCCAAAGCTGACCTGTACTGCAGATGGGGGCGCTGGCCTTGAGGAGGGGTGCAACGGGTCTCCCTGACATCAGCATTGGAAGTAGGGCTTAGATCCTTGAACTCTTGGCTTGATGTTCCCTAGGGGATGTCAGCCAGGGTGCTTTCCCCAAGAAACTCATTCAGACTCTGACCATCCTGAGTCCTTTCCAAGCCCCTGCTCAGCTAGGAGTCATTTGGAGCACTGGGCTCAGGCTCAGCTCTGTCCCCAAATAATTGTTGTGAACTTCAGTAGGCTATCTCACTTCTCTCATCTCTTTTTCTTTCCTCCTTTCCCTTCCTGCTTATCTGCTTGCTTTTTGGTTCTTTTGGGGAGAGTCTCCAAATTGCTATGTGACTACAGATGACCTTGAAATTCTGATCCTCTTGTCTTTACCTCAAAGTGCTGGGGCACTAAGTGTGTGCCACCACGCTAGTTTCTGTGGTTCTGGAGATTGAACCCAGGGCATTGTGCATGCTAGACAGGCACACTATGATCTGACCTACAGCTCTGGCCTTGATTTCAGTTTTTTAACTTCACTTTCATTACTCATTACTTCATCATTTATCCATTCATCCACCCATCTATCCATCCTTCCATGCCTCCATCGACCCCCCCACCCATCATCTGTTCAACCATTATCCACTAATCAACATAGGCACATGTCCATGCAGCAATGATATGGAGAAAATCTCCATGTTTAATTGGGAATTCTGTAGGTCTGCAAAAGTGCTAAACTCATTCCCTCCTTCCAGGATCCATATGCACCCATGGAGGAGAGTTGGGAAAAGATGGCCATGCCTGTAAAGGGAAATGCGGTACTCAAAATACAAACACCCTGTAGGTCCTTTCTCAGTGGTACTGAAAGGTTATGAGAGGTGGTCCTGGGATCCTGCTTGAATAATGTGTGTACATACACATACACACACACGGGGGGAGGGGTAGAAGGAGAGGGATGGGGCACATTTCTGACTATCTCAACCTCCAATTAGTGAACCTCCATGAGTAACCCTGGGAAGAGACAACAAATAAGAGCCAGAGTCCAGCTCAACCCTGGCACGCATGCTACAGACTACAAACACAACTCTGCAAGCTACAGGAGGGGTGTGGACATTGTCTCCTTGCTGGAGAGACCCTATTGTGTCACTGTCTCAATGGTGAGCTAAATGCAATATCACTAGGTGACCTTGGATAGTAGGGGTCCTTCCTGTACCTGTCTTCACACCCACAAACTGGAAAAGAGATGCTAGAAAAGACACTATTTGAGGTTATTGCCTCTTCAAGAATCTGGGTTTAATTTCTGCTCCCTGAAGACTTTCTTCTTGACTCTTCATGTATGTATGCTCATGTGGCCAAGCTCCAAGACATGTGTGCATGTCTGTGAGCATGGAGACCAGAGGTGGAGGTTGGACATGCTCTTGAATCGTTCCTCCCTTGTTCTGAGTTTTGAGACAAGTATGTGAAACTTAGTGATGATCTAGACTGTCTGGCCAGTGAGTCCCAAGGATCGTTGTGTCTTTGCCCCCATATCCCTGGGATTTTAGGTTGTGCCTGGCTTTTTATGTGGGTGCCGGGGATTCAAGCTTAAGTCCTCATGCTTCTGCAGCAGTCCTGTTACCAAAAGAGTCAGCTCCTCAACCCCTCTGAATCTCAGTCTGCCTTTTCTTCATATGTTCTAGTCTCAGATCCCAGGATTCTATGTCCCAAGCATGTCATCTCATCTCTCCATCCTCTCCCATCACTGTCTCTAACACAAACAGGCTCCTGATGACTGGAGCCCCTTCCTAATCTCTTAGAACCTGTTAGTCAAGCTAGAGGCCCACCATCTTGTTGGTAGATGCTTTGGGCCTGTCGTCTCTCAGCCATGTACCATCCACATTAGGCTATCTCTGAAACACAATGATTCCAGGTCCCAAGAGAAATCCAGCTCTTGTCTGAGTTAATAGGAGAAGGAATGAGAAGAGCAGGATAGAATTTCAATCATAACATGACTACTGGCCTTTTTGAAGTTTTGCTGAGATTTTTTTTCTTCTTCTTTCCTCTGGTTGGCTCAAAATTAGCAAATCTTTTCTCACAAATCAGTTCTGTCCTAAAGCAAATATAATTACATTCTTCCTAGCTAACTAAAAGTAAGCAAGAAAGCAGAGGATAAGTAGGTAGGTAGATAGATAGATGGATGGATGGATGAGATAGATAGATAGATAGATGGATAGATAACATTACATTTATAGGGCAGACAACTGTATTTTGAATCTTCAGTCCTCCCCAGTTGTTGTGATGATTGTGGACCAGGCACAGATGGGTCAGCCCCAAGACAGACATAAAGCAGAGACAAACTTCCCGAAATCTGAAGCTCGTGAATACTGCATGCCAAAGCTGGGGGACATTAGGAAGCTGGCAGAGTTCGACTGCTTGGTTCTATGCCTAAGACTGCTTTGTGTTCTCCAGTTAACTACTATCTCAAGTTTTTGTCTTTTTCTTTACACCTCCTGTCGTACTCTTTTATTGGGACACTAATGCACATTAAGTCTAAATGACTGCAGATAACTTACTTTCCCTGTTTGCAGTGTGTTTTACTAAGAACAAAATAGATCAACTGAGGGGAACACATATACCACACACTTATACACACATGTATACACATGCATACACACATGCACACACATGCACACACCAGTGCCTAACAGTCAAAAGAAACCAAAAAAATACACAAAGAGTTGTTGAATGATCACCAAATTGTCAACTATGAAAGCACAACCAATGATATACAAGATATACAAGAACAGGGAAGCAGGGAGGAAAGAGCGTGGTGTTTAGTGTACCTAAGTTCTCAGCTATAGAAAACGTGAAAGCTGGTTTGTGGGGAGGGTGACACTTTCCATGAAAGATGGATGAGTCTGACCAAGGGACATTAGTGAGGATCTTCATAAGACCCTTGGATATTCCTTAATACACATGTATAGTATGTGTTTGTTTGCCTATGTGTTCATATTATGTCATATGTGTACAGTACCTATGGAAGCCAGAAGCCAGACTGGAGTAGGAGTCACAAACAGTTATGAGCTGCCATGTGGCTGCTGAGAACCAAACCAAATCCAACTCCTCTGCAAGAGCAGACAGTGCTCTTGACCTCTGAGACTTCTCCCCAGCCCCTGATTCTTGCTTGTTCAGAATAGTGCTGAGCTGGGACCTGCATTTTGTAGCAATGAACTCCACTGGGACCAGAGAGGCAGACTACATTGACTGAGAAGATGGTCAAAGGCAGGTGTGGGGATGATGGCCAGGCAGGACTGTCAACTTAATGAAGTCTAGAGTCACCCAGGAGACAAATCCCTGGGCATGTTTGTGGGAGAGTGTCTAGATTGGGTTAACAGAAGTGGGAAGAATGCCCCTAACTCTGAGTGACAATGTCCCTTGGACTGGGGTTCTGGGTTGAATAAAGGGGAAAAAGTGAGCTGAGATCCAGTGCTATCCCTCTCTGCTTCCTGACTGTGATGCACTGTGACAGCTGCCTCGCGCTCCTGCCACCCATGCCTTGCCCCACCATGATGGATGGTTACCTCCAGCCGTGAACCACAGTAAACCAGTCCTTCCCTCCTCTGCTTCTTGTCGTGCATTTGTTACAGAAACAAAGGAGGTTGCTAGTGTGTGTGCTGGGGAAGCCCAACATTTCACAGGCTGCTTGAGCAGTGCCATGGCAGCATGGAGGAATAATCATTTTAAAAAACATTCAAAATGTGAAGTGGAAGGAGAACTCTGGGAAAAGGATTGTAGTACTGGAGTTACGGGAGATGGAGTCCCTAGTTGGTTGGGCACCATAGGTTCACAAGAGGGTTGAAGGGTGACTGGGGATGGGTGGCCAGAGTGTGGCTCTGTCTGTTAAGGAATGCAGCCCACAGAGGAAGAGGGTTTGCTCAGGGGACACCCCAGAGAAATGGAACCTTCTTTGTGTTGATGATGAGAATCATTGGGAGGAAGTTTGAGGAAGGAGGGTGTGTGGCAGAGCTGGCAGGAGGGAGACAACACCATGGAGAGAAGTTCTATGCTTGTGTAGAACCTGGGACTACTCCCGCTTGGTGTTGGAGAGCTGGAATGGGCTGCTGTGCAGTGGGGCAGATGGTTCCATGCCCAGTGGCAGACAGGGGCATCCTGCTGTCTACTAAGCTGAAGTTTAGCAGGTGCAGTGGATTCTAGGGAAGCTGAGCATTAGCCTAATTCCAGTGGAGCAAAGATGTACTAGATACACACTACCAGATGCAGCAGGAGACAGAGTAAGATCCAAACCCTGGTCCAGCCTCATGTGGCTTTTTCACTGGTGCTCAGCAGCAGAGGTGTATGAAAATATAAGCATGCGGACCTGGGGCAGGCACTTTGCAAATGGATGTACTAGTAAGGGGACGAATATGGTGGCCACTCTATAAGAAGTTAGTGACCATGATGGTCCTTGAAGCTAGAATTTAAAGGCATAAAGGACAGAGATGAGAGGGAGAGGGAGACAAAGACAGGAGAAGCAGGAAAAGGAAGGGAGAGGAGAAAGGTTGTGAGGGCTGAGTGACAGAAACAGTTTCACAGACAGGTCGAGTGCTTACAGCTTGCTCTGTGAATGAGGTCCACAGGGTATCCTTACTGTGGTGCTGGCTACTTCTTGGCTTTCCTCCCTACCTCCTCCATCATCTTTCTCATCTCACTTAGAAGGGCTCTACCTGATTACAAAGGTACACCTGCAACCCTTTTCCTCCCACCAAATGGCTTCAAATTCTAGCTACACTCAAAATAGAAATTATTTAGTATTGCATATGCTATTCAGAATTTTGTAAGCTTCTTCTTCCCTTCCATTGACACAGGCAATCAAAGACAAGCTATATTTGATCTTAAATAGCAGGTATAATCACATCAACTGAGCAGCCCCATTCACCCTGTGGTCCTCCAGCCCCTACCTTTGCCATGAGTGGGTAAAATGGGTGGTTTTAAAGTTTCTGGCCACCTCTGATGGTGTTTTGAAACATTAAACTCTGGCAAAACCCATCTAGCTCAACCCTAACCCATCCAGGGGCCACAGGCACACAGGTTTCAGCACCAAGGCCAGCACCCACCAGTGTAGGCCACTGCTTGGAAAGAGCACCTGGTTTTCTGGACCTGAAGCAGAAGTTATTTTAACCTCTCTAGTTCCAAGAGTCTCCAGAGAACTTTGCAATTTACCGGGGTCAGGGCTGCATAGCCCTGGTAAAATAGGCACAGTGCTAGGGAATTCTTGGCAGCAGAAGCAAAGGGGGAATTACAATAAGGTTTATGAAGCGTGGGCTTTCCTGCTCTGATTCTCTTTGCCAGTCTTTCATAGACAACTACCAGTTCACCTAGTTTCGAGTGCTCCCTTTGCAGTCATGTAATGGAACCTGGAGCTGCATAAGGGGGTTCCAGGAAAGAAGGGAACTGGCAGAGAGTGAAGACATGCATGGCTACAGGTGACTTCCACCAGGTATCACTTTTGTCACTGGGACTTGACTTATTCAAGAGGCAGTTGAGTCAGGTGATCTCCAAGGCCTTGCACAGATGATAACAGACTAGATTCTTTGGGAAGCAGAACGAGGTGTGTGTCTAAATGCAAGGGGTGAGTCAGGTGGGGGTGGGCAGGGAAGCAGCTCCATTACAGAGTGTCCACTGTGAAAGCGGCAGGACATGAGTTCAATCCTCAGCATCTGAGAAAAACTCTGGATGCAGTGGTGTGTGCCTTCAATCCCAGGGCTGGGGATGCAGAGTCGGGGCTCCCAGAGCTTCTGGCTAGCCAGCCAGCTAGAATCATCAGTTCCAGGTTGAGTGAGAGACTTTTCTCACAAAGCACAAACTAAAGTGTGTGTGTGTGTGTGTGTGTGTGTATAAAACAGTGTAACAGACCGAAGGTCAGTGTTAGGCCTGTTACACTGTCACACACACACACACACACACACACACACACACGGTGGTGAGTATGGCAAGTATCCATGGGGAATTAGGGACTGAGCAATAAAAAAAGCCAACACACGCCTGTGGATGAGCAGTTTGCTACTGTGAAAAGCTGAGAGATGGCATGGGACATGTGTTCCAGAATAATCCCACTTTAGGGATTATGACAAGATCATCAATCATGCAGCTTCCATTCATCACTGATTGGGACCATGTCTCAGGTGCTAAATAAACCCCAGCACTACAGCATTTGGCATGAGAGCCAAGCATATCCTCACCACTAGGGAAGACCCTCGGGCAGAGAAATGCAGGTGCATGCAATAAGATGTGCACTGCGAACTCAAAACCGTTGAGCACTGAAGAGATGCGGGCAGTGCTGCTATGCATATTTAACACCTTCTAAATCTGATAGCTTCCTGTGGCCAAAGGAGGAGAAACAAGAACCATTCACCGAGGAAGGCACAGTAAAGGAAGAGCCCTTTTCACTTCAGACACCAGAACATTCTCTTCTCTTAAAGCCAGGACCTCCCATGTGCTGAATATTTACCTGGGTTAAGAAAACAGAGCATTTGTATTATGGTCTTAGACTATAATAGTTACTGTGAACAAGCTATCCCATGTCTGTGGTCATTAACTTCCACACCTGCAAAGAGGGGCTCCCACTTGTAGCTTGAATAGCTTCAGGGAGCCAATTTGCGGCCGCCATTACAAGATGGCGCTGGGTCCCTGCAGCGCCAAAGAAAAACAACTCCATACAGGCAAGGCTCTAGGCGGAGCCTCTCACGCATGCAGTGACGCATGGTGTTCATAGCCAATCCCTTGGCTGGGGCGTCGCAAGATAAGCAAGCAGCCAATCCAGGCACGACCCGTGTCCATATTCCCTGTATAAACAGCTGCCGATTAGTCCTTGGTCTCTTCGCCCCTGCTCTCCCCTCAATCAAGAGACTCCAATAAAAACGTGATTTGTAGAAGAATCCTCGACTGGTGGTCGTTCTTCCTGATGGTCAGGGGGTTCGCCACAAATAGCTGTCACAATAACTAAAGATAGTGGGTAAAGAGCCAGAAACAGGAAGAAAGAACCGGGCTTTGAAGGGATGGGAGTCACTGATGGAGGCAGGTCTGATTTCACCAGTAGATTCCCCACTGGTCCAGGTCACAGCATAGGAACGGAAGCAGGAATCTGGCTTTAAGTCAGTCCAGTCCATGCATCAGAAGAAGCCACCATATAATGGTGACTCAACAGGGATAAGTGTGGCAGTGGGGTGCTCCTCAACAGGAATAAGTGTTGTAGTGGGGTGTCCCTCAACAGGGATAAGTGTGGTAGTGGGGTGCCCCTCAACAGGGATAAGTGTGGTAGTGGGGTGCCCCAAGTCCTTGGGATGAAGACTTGACTGCACAGGCTGATTCCCTGTTTAAACTATCAGACGTCAAACCAAATAAACTGATGTAGCAATAAGACCTAAGCTCAGGAGGAAGGAGCCACCAAATCTGAAAATTGTGTTCCATGACAGTCCCAGTAGGGGACCCAAAAGTGAGACATGGCCATGGGTGGGGAACCCTGATGGGATGCACATGGTGCTGACACAAGCGACTCCAACAGCCAAAGCATCCATTCAAACTTTTCCTGATGGAAATAGAAATGTCATAGGCCTGCTGGCTTGATAAAATGCTCCCATGGTTTGGGAATTAGACTCATGTAGGGAGTGACACAATCAGCTTTTCTGATGAAAGGATTCTTTTGCCTTGAACTCACACACGTGGATTAGAATAAAGCTCAAGTACTCAGGCGTTTACATGGACAGGCATGAAAGAGAGTCTCCATTGGGGTGACCTCAGGGCGAAAAGTCAGAGAGCCCACTACTGGGAAAGGGGCTGGATTCAGAGAAGAATGGAATGGGGTACCAAGTGGTGAGTGGGTGAGGAGAGAGAACAAGGCCAAGTTATGGGGTTGGATGAACAGACTCTACTTGTGAAACAAGGGATTGTATGAGTAACCTCTTAGGTGAGAACCACAACCAATGGTGGCTACTTGGTACCTGCTTTGCTGATTCTTAGAGTCCATACCTTGTGCTTCCCTCTTAGAGTACAGCCTTGCCTCTTGGTAAACTTGCCATCTTTATCTCTTCAGGGGCATCAGTAGCAACCCAAATGACACAAACCTCACATGGCATCATGCAGTTAGGGACACAGAAAGAGGGATGTTAGGATAGAAGACTCATCAAGGAAGAGAGGTACAGTGATAAACAGAGACAATCTTGGGGAAAGAAACAAGGAGGAGAAAGAAATAAAAGAGTTACAAGCAGACAAGGAAATGGAGGAAATTTATTGGCAAGTCCCTTGAGGTTCTGTGATGGATGCGCACAATGAAGCTGGCTCTGTGGCAATGTGCTATGTGCCACACAGACAGAATGCTGTCTGAGACATCAAGGAAGCTGTGCATGAATGATCTAAGCATCTCTGAAGGGTGACACCATCCCCAAGGGTTGCAGTTATCTGCCCCACAGTGTACCCACAACCCAGGAGCCTACCCGGCTTCCCTAGTCTTCAATTACACCCTATACTTGGCCATGAATCACCCATCTGTCTTCCCTAGAAAGCAGGATATCTTCTATAGTAGTTGTCTTATATATCATCTATATTTGTAATTTGGAGGGAGTATTTGGGGGATATCAGGGTCTCATATAACCCAGACTGACCTTAATCTATTTGTGGCGCTGAAGAGGATCTTGAGATTCTGATATTCCTGCCTCTACCTCCTCCAGTAACGGAAGTACAGGCATGTGCCACCATGCCAAGTTTTATGTGGTTCTGCGGATTGAACCTAGAACTGCATGTCTGTCACACAAGCACCTTAGCAGCTAGGCTACATCCCCAGACTCACATATTGTTTATATCTGAAAAAGTTAACATATGAATTCTTTACAAGTTCAGGGAATGAAGGAGCCATTTGTGCATAGGGATGCTGGGAAACTGTGAGGCAGTGCACAAGTGTGAGACAGATGTGAGGGTGAGGGTGTGAAGGCGGGGAAGAGATAAAAGAAATATCATGACAGAGATATGTTCCAATACCACATTTCTCAAACTCATCTTTTCTGGGTGGTGTGAAAAGACAAGGAGCATTACAGTTAAGACACACACTCCTCTAACCCAACCCTGACCCTACCAAATCCACAGTGGTTCTGATGGCCAGCCAGATCTGAGAACTGGGCCTGCAGCAAGCCTCCAGGCATCTACAGTTTCAGAAGTTCCTGATTTCTAGGCGAACAGGATGATAAGAGTCCTTCCGGAACCTCTGGAACCAACCCCTTGAAGATGAAAATATCAGAGTCCCTGAGGGATGGGCCTTACACAGAGCCACTCTGCAGCTGGTACTCGGGCTGGTACAACATTTCCTAGGTTGTCTGCATGGCACCCAGATGAAGTTAACCTCAGAGCGTATGCTAATGAACATAGTGCTCTGTCTAGGACCACGTGGTGCTGAGGCAGCCAGGTGAACTTCTGACAATGCAGTGAACTGGGAGGATTGGGAGGTCTGCAGTGTGGACTTGGCCTTCAACCACTGCAGAGGCCTCTCTGCCTGCAACCTGAACCTCAATCTCATGGTCCCACCTCCTCCTCCGCTCTGGGCTATCTCCTACAGAGCATTATCCTACTTTCAGGCTGATTACAAATGACTACATTCGGAGATGGTGACCCCCTTGCCTGGCATTTAGTCTTGTGCTCGTTGATCGATTCCCTTGTTAAAAGACCTCAAAGGCAGAGGAGTAGATTAAAATATAATGTATTGCATTGAAATTTAACACCACTGTATAGAATATTCAGCATATCTACATATTGGCACTCTCCTCCTCCCTCCTAGTTTCTCCTAGATTTTCCCAGTATATCATAGCCGTTAAGCATTTATCACCGGTGTACAAAGGCATATAATGGCTTGAAAGGTTAGAACAGCCTTCAGCATTCCGTCTGATCCAGCTGTCTGTGTCTGGCTCAAGAATAACAAAATTTTATGGGGCTGGCTAATTTCTCTGCCCTTAAACTGAATGGAAAAGCGAGAAGGAAGGTTGGTGTTGAGGTGTTTTCATTTCACCTTTGACCTCCTTACTTGCCCTTTCATCTTCAAACCTCCTTCTTCCAGCTGGAAGAAACAGCTGTCTTTCTCTTCTACCCTGGCCACCCCTACCCCAACCCCTGCAGATTCCCTGGTCTCAGCAACAAGCCCCACCCACTCTCCTGTTTTCATGACCGTCTCTCTCATTGATTGGGATCCAATCTTATGGGGAATGGTTGCAAGTTAAATAGCAGTGTGCAGAGGCTTCAAATGTGCAAGGATAGGTATCAGAGAAGAGAATCCAGTGTGTTGAAAAGAATGACAGTCAAAGAATCTCATTTAATTTGATAGCGTGATGAATATTTAAAGTTTTATAAAGAAATACAGGAAAGCAATCAGGCTTATTCAGGCGTGTGCTCCGGAGAGCAGAGCATCTCCCCATGTGTTGGCAAGATGAGGAAGGGAGATGGGGGGTGTCGGCAGCGATGGGTGAACTCCACAGACACAAATAGTCTTCTTCCCATTCTTTGTATTGAGGAGGAAATGAGCTTAGGGGTGCAGTTTGGGAGGGGTCCCCAGAAAATTATCATAGCGTGCTGCTGACACCCTAAACAGCTCCTTTTCAAAATTGAATTTCTAATACCCCGACTTTGGAGATTATCATATTGAAACATGAATTCCTTGGAAAGTGGCTCAGGAATCATACACGCTGTGTGATAAAGGCACCTGCCACAGAAACGGGGAGGAACATAAATCTCGTGCCATGTGTGCAGAATGCCTGATTGTGCCACCTGACTGATGGAGTGGGTCATCAGAAACCTCCCAAACTGCCACTCTGTTCATTTGTTATAAACACACAATGGATGTGCTTAATATGTTATCAGCTTCTGTATCAGATCAAGATACAGAATGGATGGGGGAACTGGACGAGGTGTCCCTCCAAAAAGCATCCAGTCCTGGGTGTGGGAGACAGCTCAGTTAGTTCAGTGCTTGCTGCATGTGGGGCCCGAGTTCGATCCCATAGAACCCAGGAGACGGGGCAGGCATGACTACATGCAGCTGAACTCTGAGTTCTGGGGATACGGAGAGGAGATCTCTGGGGCTCAGGCATTGCCAGCCTAGCCAAACCAGTGAGCTCCAGGTTCAGGGTGAGGGCCAGCCAGATGGCTTATAGGGTAAAGGTGATGGCTGCCAAAGCAGACAACTTGAGTCTGATCCTCAGGATCCCTAGAAGGAAAGAACCAACTCCCACAAGCTGCCCCCAGATCTCAGGATGGGCACCCAGGAAAGCATGCCCCCACATACAAAACAAACAAAAATGTAATATTTTTAAGTAAGGTGGCAAGTTTTGGAGGAAGAGAGCCAAGGCAGACCTCTGGCCTCCACATGCATGGACACACGTGTACCCGAAATAAGCAAATAAATAAGAAAATGAACAGTCTAATCAAAAGCTTCTGGGGAGTGACAAGCATGTACGAATGCCCATAATGCATTGTGGTGCTTGGTAACTCATCACAGAGAGGCAAAAAAGGGTTAACTGGGCACAGACGGGAGGGAGGTGGCTTCAGGTTAGCCTGTGGCAGTCACCGTAATTGCCTTGCCATGATCTGTTGAACGATTACCTTTGAAGGGCTATGTTGCTGCTAAGAACATGGTACTTCATGCCTGAGGGTGTCTCCCTGCTTACAGAGACAATTTTGCTGGAAAGTTAATGTCCCTAGAAGTCTTCTGTCAATGACAGATAGCAAGTAGGTGGCTGATCACTTCTGAGTTTTCTCAGGAGGACAACTTGGAGCATGCAACCCTGTGTCCCAGGAGTCTCCAGTGGGAGGACATTCAATCTGAAAATGCCTTCTAGATAGCATCCCTGTATTGAATTCCTCCTTTTCATCCTTTCACTTTCCATACCCTTAGTGACACGCTGCTCTAGGTCACCTCCCAAATAAAATCAGTGTGCTCACATTCCTCTGTAAAACTTGTTTGAGGAATCTGAAGTAGCTTAGGGCCAACAACTGACATTTGCGAGGAGGTGCCAACTATGAGGGATTGGATTTGGGTCTGCGGAGTAAGATCATCTGTTGCACAGGCATGAGGACTAAAACTCATGTAAACACAGAGAATGATGACGTGTATGCCTGTAACCCAGCACTACAGAGAACAGAGAGTGATGATGTGTATGCCTGTAACCCAATACAGGGAACAGAGAGTAATGACATGTATACCTGTAACCCCAGAACTACAGGGAACAGAGAGTGATGACGTGTATATCTGTAACCCAGCACTACAGGGAACAGAGAGTGATGACGTGTATACCTGTAACCCAGCACTACAGGGAACAGAGGGTGAAGATGTATATACCTGTAACCCCAGAACTACAGGGAGTAGTGATGACATGTATACCTGTAACCCGGCACTACAGAGAATAGAGACAAGGAGATCACTTGGGTGCAGGATTCCAGGGTTGGATGGGAGACACAATCTCAAGGGGATGGTGGATAGTTACAGACCAGAACATTAACATTAGTGCACCAGAACACATACCAAAGGAAGGGGAGAGGAAAGGAGGGATAGAGGGCGAGAGGGAGGAAGGGACAGAGGGGCAGAGTGTTAGAGGGGCAGAGGGAGGGGCAGGAAGGGAGGCTTGAGAGAATAGCTGTACACCCCAGGAGATTCCTGCAGGGGCTTGGGAGTTCTTCTTGAGCCCTGTCAGAGCACCATCCCTGGATCTTTCACTCGCCTGTAATGCCATGAGTAACCTGTCCTGGGCCTTCTTCCCATCTCCACCCACCCAGGAGTTCAGTCCCATCCTGGGCTCTGCTGTATGGTGAAGTCCTCTCTTCTAGAAAGCAGAAACCACCCTACCTACTCAGATGGCAATCTAACAGGGAACTCACATGAAACATGTGAAGTTTTAAAATTGGATGGAGGGGAACATTTTCAGATTTGGCAATTAGCTATGATCAGGTTAGGGGCATAAGAAGACTCTAGAAATTGCTTTAGCTCTACAAAACAAACGACTGTGACTTTGGGAACTGTCACAGTGAGCCAACATGGAGGAGCTTTAAAAACTGGCAATGTTACAAAATGACTGGTTAACAGCTGTCACCCAGCCGGTGGAAGCTTCTGGACTCCCCTACGTGTGGCCATTGATATCCCAGGATTCCATGCTCCCTGACATGGGTGATCTAACTGGGAAAGCGGTGACACACTCAGGAGCTGACCCTGGAAGCTGAAACACGGGAGCAGGCACCACTTCCTTCATGCCTTCTGCTCCCAAGTAAGCAATACCCATCAGGAGTTCAAGATGGGCTCCAGGGGGCTCAGGCGGGGAGTTCGCTGTTCCGCAGCACAGCAAGGAGACGGTGGTGCAAGTCACTTATAGTGTAAAGACAGGAGTCCAAAGGCAACACGAAGAACTGACAGGAACATAAGGACCTGAAAATACTAACCGCCCTGATCTCTCTGTTTTACACAGCACACATGTGTTGAGTTCATTGCAGTGTCCCCTATAAATATATGCAACTCAATGAAAATGATGAGAGTCCAACTGGAAAGGAGGCTTGGAAGGGAGGTTTCCAGCTGTCCGAGCCCTAAGGAATGGGGGTGGGGGAGCATGACAGAGCAGGAATGAGTCTCATCTGTATTCAACATTTGCCATAATCAACAAAACCTGGCCTCTGAGTTTTCTTTTGCTCTGGGCACAAATAAAAATATTTTGATGTGTGTGTGTGTGTGTGTGTGTGTGTGTGTGTGTGTGTGTGTGTGTGTGTGTGTAGAGCAGAGGTCAGCCTGAGGTATCCCTCAGGAAACATTCACATGGTGTCTCTTACTAGGCTAGAGTGGGCCAAGAAGGCTAGGCTGGTTAGTCAGTGATCTCCAGGGATCTTTCTGCTCCCTGTCCCCAGCACTGGGATTAGAGCACAGAACACCACACCTGCTGCTTTATTGGGGAGCTGAGAATTGAACTGAGGTCCCAATGCTGTGCAGCTAACATTTTGCTTTATCGAGTCCTCTCCCTGGTCTCTCTGGTTACAAGATATCCTTTCCCATCTCCCTGTCGCCATCTCCTGAATCCCCGAGATGCATTAGGAATGAAACCACTGACACCTGCCTAGCACCCCTGCTTGTCTTCCGTCACCTACTGACCCAGATCCTCGCGTGTGATGTGTCTCCACTCCATCCTGAATAACGGTAAATCCTAAAGCATGCATTGGGTCCTTCCTAGTGTGCCCAGATTGAAAAACAGGACAGGTACTCTGACTTCTCAGAGTTCCCCTTGCCAGAAAATGCGAGTGACAAGCTTCCAGTCTTCCTGAGTCACGTGCCAACGCCCTGGCAGACTGCCAACCTCACCTCCTCCCTAGGGACTACCCCGTTCCCCCTGCTTAAAACTCCACTTCCTCTATTCTTCTCACCCTAGAGGACCCACACATGCTTCCCATCCGTCCACCTCCAGATCCCCATTTGCTGTCTTCTTATGCTCTGCCATTTCTGCTGATGGCTGGGGAAAATGACCCCTGCTTCCTTCTACTCCGGTTACTCACGAGGGTCTCGCTCTTTCTACACTGGTCGCTTTGCTCCAGCTGAGTCCTGAGAGCTCCCCACCCTGGGAAAGTCGTCCTTCAGTTCTCATGAGCTTCCATCCCACCTTCCATCCTCTCTTCACAGCTAAACTTCCCAAAAAAAAGCATTACACACCCACCGCCTCTACTTCCTCACCTCCCACAACGTTCCAACCACAGCAATCTGGTTCCCATACCCATACAATAGCAGAAATGGGCTCTCTTAAAGGCCACTGGTGACCTCCAACTGGCCAAACCCCGCAGTTCAGCCTATTCAGTTCCTCTCCTCCAAGACCTGCTCTTCAAGTCCATGTTCATTGCTTTTTGTTTTCACTTGTTTATTTTTAACCCGAAAGTGTTTGTGAATAGTGTATGTGTACACGTGTGTATGCAAATTGCTCAGGAAACGTCAGAGCTGTATGTGGAGGCGTGGCGGCATTGTGCTCCCTCGCTCCCCACATTACTTTTGGAGACTGGATTACTCCCTGGGTAGAAGGCTCAGTGGCTGGCCAGACTGGGTGGCTAGTGAGCACTAGAGACCTACCTGTTTCTGCTCTCCCAGCCCTATGCTTAGAGATGCACACACGTCCCCTGGTTGTTAGAGAGATGCTGGGGAGTCCTGTCCCAGGTTTGTACATCAGGCACAGCACTGACTGATCTATCTCCCTGGCTCCACATTTGCTGTTGGCCATACTCCAAGCCGGCAGCTGAGCTGGTGAACCGCAGCTCACACAAATGCTGCAGATGGGAGACAGGCTGGGCTCGGATGGATCAGTCAGAACTACAGGTAACTAGAATACAGAAACACCTCTCTGCCACTGTCCGTGTCCCCTTGTGCTTCTTTCTGCTGCTTACTTGTCTGAAGGCTTATTCTTGGACCCCCAGATGGTCCTCCTTGATAAGTAACAATGGCAAGGAAGACACTTGGGGTGTCAGGGAGTTTGTATACTCGGTGCCTGGTGTCTATACTATACCAGATATTAGGTTTTTTTTTAATTTTTGAGACAGGGTTTCATGTAGCTCAGGCTGAGCTCGAACTCCCTATATAGCCAAGGATGGCACTGCCTCCATTTCTCAAGTGCCAAAATTATAGGTGTGGGTCATCACCTGGCCCAGTTCATATGTGCACCATATTACATAAGCATTTCTAATGCACCTCCTTTGCTGCTGGTTCTCTTGTCCTGGCCAGCCCGAACGGTGTAGCACACTCTGAAGGCATTTATCCCATTCAGTCCTCTCATCTACCCCGCAACATGTCCACACTTACTAGCCTGTCCGTGGTTGAAGACACAGGGGCTGGGAGAGCTCTGCAACTCTAGATGCCTTCCTTTACAGGTTGGAGACGGAACTCTTGAACTGAGACACAGAGGATCTGTTTCCAGAATTCAGGCTCTTCACCACCACACTCTGCCCTGTGACCTGGGCATATCATGACACTCCTGCATCTCCCTCCTTGACTTCTACCCACCCGGACTTCCAATTCTCTTATTTCCCTCCTTATTAAAATGCCATTCAAAAGTTCACTAGCTACCATTCCCTTGAAAT
Organism: Dicrostonyx torquatus; assembly: GCA_028555095.1. Lineage (NCBI taxonomy): Eukaryota > Metazoa > Chordata > Mammalia > Rodentia > Cricetidae > Dicrostonyx > Dicrostonyx torquatus. The sequence goes on along the minus strand of JAQHUG010000555.1, from coordinate 475,653 downwards.
TATCCATTCAGATTTATCTTATGTATAGGACTGCTTTGCCAGGGTTTGGGAAGGCGCACACATTCCTACAAAAGTCAGAAAAAGGCATTGGATGTCCTGGAACTAAAGTTACAGGTGGTTGTGAGCCATGTTGTGGGTGCTGGGGAATTGAACTCGGGTCCTCTGTGAGAGCAACGAGTGCTCCTGATGGAAGAGCCAACTGTCCAGCTCCTTCCCTGGAGATTTTATCTGACTCCTCTGTGTGATAGTGTTTTCTACATTGGAAATAAAAAATTTCTTCTGCCAGACGTACTAGCCTTGTGCTGTAGTAATCCAGATCCATGGCTGGTCAGCACGGTGGAGTGTATGATGGGGCCACAACCTGTATTTCCCTTCCTCATGTCTTTCCCATTTCAGAAATGCCAAGGCTGTTGTATTAGATTAAATTGAATTATTGTCCCACTCGGGGCCAGAAAGAGCCTGGTTTCTACTCAGTTCTCCAAGTTCCTTTGAAAGAGAAACCAAGGGCTTGATTAAGGGATGGAAGGAGTCTTGTAGCCAGTCACGGTTCCTAGGGCTATAAATCTCCTGGGTGAACGATACTGAGGCACGGACATAAATGACGATGGCTGAGCTTCCACAGTTGACTGGATTATAAAACAAACCACACACTTATGACTATATGTTCCAAACAAGTCATAAAAGAAAGCAGAGAGAAGCAAAGGAAGAACAGGAATTGAGGCAGGGAGATTTGCTCTGTCCACTTTGGAGTCTGACCTGGTGAATTTTTTTCCTAGTAATTCTCCTTCAACGAATGCATTCCAGAGGAAGGCAGACCTAGTGTAGGCTCCAGAGTATTAAGACCATAATTTTAGGGTTGCCAACATAGTTTCATGGGTATGGAGCTTGCCACAGTCCTGGAGACCTGAGTTCAATCCTTGGTACCCAATTAAGGTAGAAGTAGAGAACCTACAAACAAACAAAAGATGTTTACTGACCTCCACAGGCATGCCCCAGCATGTGTATAGCTACATCACA
>JAQHUG010000555.1:442427-460826 GCA_028555095.1 Dicrostonyx torquatus | reverse complement strand
GCCTCCTGCTTCAACTTGTCCATCCTTTGTGTATTACACTTGTTCGCCAGCACATGTCATTTTTCTCCCCTTTGAGACAGTCTTGTTCTGTAGCTCAGGTAAGCTTCCTACTTACGATCCTTGTGCTTTAGCTTCCAAGTGCTCGGTCCCAGGTGTGCACCTGGCTGTAAAGTGACATTAGAGCATGCGCCCTACAGCTCAGCCCTGCCTCTGGCGGTGAATAGGGCCTAGATGACTAGAAACAGCCCTCCAAACTGTTGGCAGGATGCCTGGGGGGACAGGGGAGAGTGTCTGGATCCATTCAGAGGCCCTTCCTTCCTCTGTCTCCCGTATGATGTGTAAGGAGGCCCACCCTTGTTCCCCAAGACTTGCTTTCTGATGTTAGGACTCACTCTGAAAGTTGGCTTCTATGTCAGCAAAAGGCCAAAGGTCAGACCCAAGGCTGGGCCTTGAAGGTGGACTTCTCTGAATTAGGTTCTAGTGAGCCTGCCCTTCCCATCAGGCATCAAGCCTTGCGATGACCACTGGGCCTTTTGGGGACAGAAGAATCAAGGTTGCTGAGGAGAGCCATCTGGTCCAGATTGCTCACAGGATCTAGAGCAGACAGCTGGGAAGGGACACACAGCAGCAAGTACATCAGGTGGCAGTCACTAGAGATGGACACAGGGGTGGCCACTACTTCTCTGTCTTCTTCCACTGTCACTCTTGAAAGGACACTTAGTTGAAACTCTCCTCGTCATTTGTCCCATGTGATTTAAATCCTACAGGTGTACAGTTGTCCTTCTACACTGGGCACAGACTGGGGTTTTATAAATCACGAAAGGAGGGCTTGTGTTTATTTCTTGTTTGTTGCCTCTCCAACCAAGAAGTCAAGAAGTTGTTTCCCCTCTTGAGGGCGATATTGTTTCCACAGAGCTTGCATGTCTTAGGGCTCACAGACAGAAGCAAGGGATGTGGATTCATAGATCCAGGGGCAGGGGCTCACAGACAGAAGCAAGGGATGTGGATTCATAGATCCAGGGCTGAAGAGCCAGAAGGTGCTAGAGGACAGGTTCTGGGAACCCAGAGAGCCACTGGGAGCTTCTCAGCCACCAAGGCCCCATCCCCCACACAGTCTTCTGAGTAGGAGTCTCAGATGGAGATGGGAGGTGGGCTAGGATTGTCTGCCCTACAGAGCAGTCAGAAGACAAGTTCAGAAGCCAAAGGTTGGAGATAGGAACATCCCATCCCTGGCTTGTTACAACACCAAGGCTGGAAGTTCAAGTGGCTTCTGAGCCACAGAAAGCCAGGATGTCACTCATTGATAGAGCTCGGTTCTGCCATTTGGAATATCCCCACACGCCAAGGTACTGGGAACCCAACCAACATGAGGACTCAGGAGGTAGACTGAGTCAGAGAATGAGGATTGTCTGCAGTGATGACTAATTACTAATGACTGTCCTGTATTTACAATGACAGCCAGGAGCAGGAGGGCTCAGCACATTATTATCTAGCCAATCATGATCTACAATGGTGGGAGCAGGGACCTGGGCATCCTTCTGAATCCCTCTTCCCAGACCTTATCTTCCTCTCTCTTTTCTTCTTCCCAGGGAATCAACATCTCCTTCTTGCCCTAGATCATATCTCTAATAAAACCCTGCGAAGGACTGGGGTGTAGCTCGGGGTGTAGCTCGGTCGGTGGAGTGCTTGCCCAGGGCTCTTAAAGCCCAGCTTTGCTCTCTAGCGCCCCCTGAGGAGGTTTGATTGCATACTGCTGCCATTTTAGCACTCAGAAGTGGAGGCAAAGGAACAGAAATTCAGTTATTGTTGGTTACATACTAAGATCAAGGCCAGCCTGGGCTACATGACACCCTGGGAATGTACTATAAGAAAAGGCTAGCCTGGGCTATATGACACCCTGGGAATGCACTATGAGGTCAAGGCCAGCCTGGGCTACACGACGCCCTGGGAATGCACTATGAGGTCAAGGGTAGCCTGGGCTACATGACACCCTGGGAATGCACTATGAGGTCAAGGGTAGCCTGGGCTACGTGACACTCTGGGAATGCACTATCTCCTTGATCTCTTTCCTATTGTCTAGGGCTCATTTCCTATTCTTATTCTCCAGAGCCCACAGTGTTCTTCCCAGACACCCTCCATGTTCAGTAGCTGCTAAAGACGGGACAGAAGTGCACCCTGTACAGGGCCTTGCTTCAGAACAGCTGAAAACAAGGCAGCATTGTGGCACGCTCTGGTCCCCAACATATGTAACAGACATGTGGTCCCTAAGCCACCTGCCTTGTTTGTAGAAACTTGGGGCACGGACTTAAGTCCAGCACTCAATATGAGAGAGAGAGAGAGAGAGAGAGAGAGAGAGAGAGAGAGAGAGAGAGAGAGAGAGAGGAGAGCGCAAACCTGGTGCATTGCAGTGGCACAGCTCCAGTGGGTGAACGACTGCGGGTCACCCTAACAGTATGTGCGCCGAGCCCCAAAGAATCTGCTTTGGAAGTTCAGAAGTTGTGCATTCTCGCCTGTTCCTGGTTGTCCCTGTAAACACGGGCCAGGCCTTTTGCAGGCAGCCCTACCGAGCAGAAGAGTTACAGAGGATGAGCAGAAAGCATGCCTGACCTTCAGAACTTTCCTAGACCCCTGAAAATGCCCAGCAGGGGCTAACGCAAGCCTTGAAAGATCCTGGAGACCTAGGTGAACAAAGGCAACCCTTTACTATGATTCCCCTGGGAGGGTCTGGGGGCAGCAGGACAGGAAGTGGGTGGTGACCTGAGGTCATGGAGGAGAGAAAGGCTAAAGGTCTTTTACAGGATGATGTCTGGAGGGTTGGTTAGTGAGAACTCTCTGGCGTCTTCAAAGCCTGGAGTGAGCTCCCTGCCAGTAGGACACTTGCTGAGGGACCTGGGCCATTTCTCTACCTTCTTGCCCTTACCTACAAAATGGGGTCTGGCTGTTCTCCCAAGATCCTCCTGGATCAGATCACTTATCTTCTTTATTTGTCTGTTTCTGAGACAAGGTATCAATATCTGACTGTCCTAAAACTCACTCTGTAGACCAGGCTGGCCTCAAACCCAGAGGTCCACCTGCCTCTGCCTCCCGAGTCCTGGTATTAAAGGCGTGCACCACCACACTAAATCTGCTCAATGATCTTTTGATTTATAAGTTCATGAACTGCTGCTTCAGAGCCAAGGTTCCTCTGCTGACCCATTTCAGCCCCAGAGTGATGGAGCTGGGGCCTGTGACCTCTTTCTCATCCTCTTCTGCCAGATAGCACTGGTCAAATGCTTCTGTTGGCGTGGTGCCCTCTTCTGACAGAGTTCCCCTTAAAGGCCCAGCATCTGGGGCTGACGCTGAGGGAGGGCATCTCCTTTCTTGTTGACTGGCGTACACTCAGTTACACACTCACATTGAAATACACCCACCTACAGATGTTTAGACACTTACATCTGCATGCTTGGTACACATAGAAACACTCCCATCTTGGAACACGCATACACAGCGCATACTCCCACACACCTCTGTACACACGGGCACACACAGGCATACTTCTACATTCTAATGTTCTGAGAGCACCACCACTGCTCAAAGAACAGCCTTGTGGTTCCCACAGCCCCACACTCACACTGGAGGCTGGAGGAAGCGGCCACACTCTGCACTGATGAGGAACTGGATGGAAGGGAAGCAGGTGAAGCAGGTGTCAGAGTGCACACAGGCACTGCAGAGTGTCACAGCGCTTGTTCCTCTGTGAACCTACCCAGAGAAGCAGGGAGCTTATATTCTATTCCTGGGCAAATGATGGGAAAGGGAACTGGGACCAGCGAGATCTCAGTGGATGGTAGTTCTGGCCCTGGAGGTCTCCTCCTTGTGGTTCAGGACGTATGTTTCCCCCAGACTGGTTGGCTGCCATTGTTCTTTCTTGGTTGTTGGTCGGCACCACCTCTACCTAAGGCAGAGAGGAGGAAGAACTGCACTGTCTCCAGGAAAGGGGGCGGGGCAAGGGTGGGGAAGGGGGCGGGGCAAGCCTTCTCATCGTTATCCAAGAAACCTTGCTTCTCAATAGCAGATCTTTTTCTGTTTTCATGGTCTCAGCCCACACAACCTCTTCCCTTGTTTTTGTTTTTGAGATAGAATCTTACTCTTGACCGTAGGCTAACTTGAAATTCACCATGTAACCTAGACAAGCCTTGAACTCAAGGAAATTCTTCTGCCTCAGCCTCCCTCAACAAAGTGCTGGAATTATAAATGTGAGCCACAGTGCCAGGCTCCGTGCTCCCTCTTGAGAACATGAGTCTCTTCTTTCCTGCACCATGTGAGTGAGCTATCCTTTTGCTTATTCTGAGGTTCTCCCCTGCTCCGCCACTTCAAGCCTTAAGACTCTAGGGAGCTTGATTATTTGATTGTGCAGCCTAACCTCCTTTGTCTGTGTTTACCATGCTTTCATGGTACCTTGTCCTCCCCTGTTCTTACTGAATGCCTTCCTTGTGCCACCACTGTCCAGATGCTGCCAAGGCAGTCACCTCCAGTTCATACTGCTGTCTCAGTGACCACTTGGCTTAGCTCGTTTCCAGTAGTCTAGTTAGACCTTGGTGGAGTTGGGGATCCTCAGCCCTGATTGGTTTCTGTGGCTCTTCTTCATCTCTGTGTATGTATGAGTGTGCATCTGTGTGTGTGTGCGTGTGTGTGTGTGTGTGTGTGTGTGTGTGCATGGGCACCCGCCCTTGTGTCTGTTTTTAGGATTCAGTTAAAATAATTTATGATTAACTGCATGAGGTAAAGCTGATAATGGTAGTGATGAGTTTGATCGTGACTGTGTGGTGGTAGTGATAACGGTAAGGAGGTAATAGTGGTGACAATAATGTTTTGGTTGTAATGATGACCATGGTGGTAGTGGTGATGATGGTGGTATGGAGACAATAATGTTGATAATGCCGATTGGGTGATGAGATGACAATGTTGATGGAGTAGAGGCTATGGTGCTGATGGTGCTGAAGGATTTGAGGTGATGACAAGGAAGAAGGTAATGATGATAGAATGATGAGGATGGAGTAGAATCTTTGGTGCTGCTGATGCTGCTGAAGGTGGTGATGGTGTTGGCTACAAGGATGTTGGTGATGGTGGTGGTGGAAGGAGGAGGATAATGATGATAGAATGATGAGGATGGAGTAGAAGCTTTGGTGCTGATGGTGATGATGGATTTGAGGTGATGACGAGGAGGAGGGTAATGATGATAGAATGATGAGGATGGAGTAGAAGCTTTGGTGCTGCTGCTGCTGAAGGTGGTGATGGTGATGGCTACAAGGATGTTGGTGATGGTGGTGGTGGAGGTGGCAGTAATGACGAAGAAGGAATGACAAAGATGATGATGATGGAGTAGAGGCGGTAGCAGTGATGAAATGATGGGGTGATGATGCTGTGGTGGCGTTGACGGTGATAATGATGACTGAATGATGGTGATGAGATGACAGTCTGTGACAGTGATGCAGGTGATGTCCTGGGTGGAGCTACAACCTCAGAAACAACACCACGCTGCTTTCCCAGATCCCGCTTCAGCCTGACTCCAAGCTGAGACCTTACCATCTTACCCAAGTAGAAATCAGTGAGATAAAGAGATTGGGGGCATGATCTTAATTCAGGGACAGTTGACCCTAAAGGTGTCATTTAAGCTTCCTTGAGGCCTGAGTACTTGCGTCATCTGGATTGGACTGAGGAGAACTGAGGGGAATGACCCTGGAATGAACTCTGGATCCTCTGTCCGGAGTTACAGCTTCTAAGCATGTGATAAATGTGGGCCATTCACACCTGGAGAATAGTGCCTAGTCTGTAGAGAGACAAGAATCTGGCTGTGAGATTGCTGGCCGGAGACTGTGTCTGTAGTCAGAGTGGTTGCAAGGGGGCAGGCAGGCCCCTTATACTTGAGAAGTCTTCATCTGGTAAGACAAGGCCAGTCCCTTGTCCTTAGAAAGTCTGGGCTATGATGAGGATTGGTGTAGAAGAACATGGCATATTGTTAAGGATCTAGACACGAAAAGTACAGGCATGGCCTCTTATGGGATATGTGTATGTGTATGTCTAAGTCCACATGGCTAGGGCGTCTGCGGGGTTCTGTTTCCTGTAAAATTTAGCATATTGCTGTGCCTTGGGTTCTTCATTTATGAACTGGAAATAATACAAATAATACTAGCATCTACTTCTTAGGATTCCACAATGAAATGAGTTACTGTATGGAAAGAACTTGGATCAATGCCAGGCACTATGCGGCCTTGTTAACTAGCTGGGACAGAGTTGTAGATATGGCAGTTTCCCAAGTGTGAAGAGGGACCACCGTGCGCTCACTTGCAAAACAGTCTATCATAGTGACCACCCCTTAAAGTGGACGTTACTGTGGGAGAGTTTATGATATTTTCCATGTGATTCCGTTTGTCCTTTCCACCAAGCCTCCTGGGCAGGAGTGCATACACGCCATAACGACTGCGTAGCCATCAGCGTGAGGGGAAATCAAGATGAGGAAGCTGTCGAGGGACTTCTCTCCACTGAGTGTTCGGTGCAGGGGTGGGGGGCAATAGGAGGAGAGGGCATGGGGCAAGGATGGCAGATGGCTTCATACTGCCTTCAGTGTGGGAGGAAGCCCACTCCCACATTCCTGGCTCTGCCTGCGTGTGTGAGCAGGTCTGTATAGTGTGGTAGAGGAACTGCGGACATGCTGTGTCTACAGGGCATAGCATGCTGAAGGGTTGGGCATTAATAGCGAATCTGGACATATATGGGGTATTTGGAAATTTTACTCCAGCAAGGGGGTTCAATAATGGTCTCCATCCCCTGAGAAGACAAATGTGGACTGTGGGGGGAGGAGTTTATGTGGGCATTGAGTAGAGACAAGATGGGGAGCCTCTGTGGAGATGTGAGACCTTTGACTTGACCTCCCTGTATAGAGGTAGACCAGAAAGACCCATATCCTGAGTGGTAATATCTCCAGTACCCTCTCCGGAGCTGATGCCCTCCCCAGTGCCCTCCCCAGGGGGCTGACCCTGTTGATGGGCGAAAAGGACTCCTGAGCTCTAGAGGTGAAGGAATTGGGAAAGTTTCAAGAACAAGGAAATGCCTTCGGCCTTGCACCGCCCAGAAGAAGGCTGAAGAGCCCTTGTAGGAGGAGACTGTGCTGGGTAATTTTTGCCAGTTTGACACAAATTGGAGTCATCTGGTTAGAGGGAGCTCATCTGAAAAACTGCCTCCATCAGACTGGCCTTTGGGCTTGTGTGTGGGCCATTGTCTTGATTAATGATTGACGTGGGAGGGACGTGGGAGGGCCCAGCCCACTGTGGGCAGAGCCACCTCTGGGCAAGTAGCCCTTCACTGTATAAGAAAACAAACTGAGTAAGCCAGGAAAGGAAGCCAGTTACAGCACTCCCCCGTGGCCTCTGCTTTAGTCCCCTCTTCCAGTTCCTGCTTTGAGTCACTGCCTTCTCTTCTCTTAGTGATGAGCTGTCCCAGAAGTGTAAGATAAAATAAACCCTCTCCTCCCCACATGGCTTTTGGCCATGGCATCGTAGCTGCAGAAAGCTCACTAGAACAGGACACCCATGGCCTGGAGTTTATGGAACTATGGGAGTAGGGAAGGGGCAGGAAGAAATCAGGGTATCAGTGTCCTGGGTGGGACTTGGGATAGTGAGGAGTGTGCGTGTGACCACCTGGAGAGAACAGGAGCCTGGGGACACAGAGGAATCTGAGAGGAGAGATGTGGCTTCTCCACTGCCTGTACAGTCTACAGTCAGGCCATGTTCCCAAAGCCCAGCCCAGGCTCCCTCTCCTCTGGAAGTCCAGGCCTTGAGTCCATTTTGAGCTTTTGAGTCTCTCTGACAAGCCCATCTATAAATCTCAGTCGGTGAGCATGCAGATCAGAAGATTCAGTTCCCTGAAATAATACCCAGATGGGGAGAGAGCTGCGGCTCACACTGCAGAAAGGCTGGGACATTTGTGGTGGCCCAGCTTTTGGGGAGGTGAGTTATCTCAGGCCAGGCCACCCTGCTGCTCTGTCACTGGCCAGGCAGGCCACTATTTACTGTATATTGGTTTTTCAAATTGCAGTACCACATCCATCCCCCTTTTCGTTCAGTCCTCACTCCCCGTGCCCCCTCTCCCAGCCTTCCCCTGCATTGCCGTTCTTTCTCTGTCTTGACTCTCTCAATTTGGCTTTTAATGCAGGGTGTTCTCTCAATTATATCCTGTTACCTGTGGTACATGGTTATATTGCTCTGTTCATTAGCACAGACATTACACCCTCTCCTATCCCTGTGTAAAGCGTCTTTACATGTGGTCTGACTAATCTCTGCACCCCACGACAGGGAGGAAGTACGACATCATCTCCATTTAAATGTGAAGAAATAGGCCCTCAGAGAGACTAATGGAGTGACCAGGTCATGCTTGGATTAGACTATGTCATAATAGTGGCTTCTGGTCATCAGAGCTCTCTGTGTGAGCCCAGAACTGCAGTACAAGCTCTCTCCCCGTCTCCAACTCTCTGTCTCTCTTCTTCTCCGTGTGTGTGTGTGTGTGTGTGTGTGTGTGTGTGTGTGTGTGTGTGTGTGTGTAGGTCAAAGGAAGCCCTCAAGTATCATTCACTTTTCAGCTGCCAACTACTTAGCTTTTGGACTAGTGCCTCTTGCTTTCCTGGAGCTCACCAAGCAGGCAGGACTGGCTGGCCAGCCAGCTCCCGGAGTCCACCTGCTTCTGCCTCCCTGGTTCTGAGGCTGCAAGAGCACCACCATGCTTCCTTTGTTTTACTGTGGGTGTCAAACTCGGGTCCTCACGCTTGCAGGGCAAGCGCTTTACCGACTGGGTCTTCTCCCCGACCCTAAGGCTCCACTGTCATTGATTCTATGGGTGAGTCCTGTCAGCTTGTTTCACTAATGAGGATGGGGCAGCTAGAGCACTCAAGTAGGTCGCACAGTGAGTAAGATGACCCCAAGAACCTCAACCACTGTTCTCCCAGGTTGTGATTCTAAGATGGACTAGGGACATCAGGACCTCGGTCACTTGGATTCCAGAACCAGAAGAATGTGATTATGTGGAGCTTAGACGCCAAGCTCAGCAGTTCCATCTAAGAGCTGTGGTCCTGGGCATCTCTCCCCGAGCCTGTTTCCCTTTGTAAGCTGGTTGACAGCTGTCCTAAATCCTGGGAACTGTCCTGAGTACTGAATAAGTGAAGAGTTCCAGCAGCCTGCAGCTCCTGGAACACATGCAGGTCCTGGAGCACATGCGGGCACCGTTATTCGCCACATTCCTTCCTTTGCAAGAGACACGACCCACGTGCAGATGTGGAAACTGAGGCTCAAGGCATACTCAGTATTGTGGCAACAATTGTCCTGGAAGCAAGACTTGCAGTTTTAAAATTAGGAGAGGCGGGGATCACTAGATGATCACAACATAGTAAGCATGCAATGGAGCCGGGACCTGAGCCCTATGTCAGTTACCATCCTCACAGCTGGAACCCAATAAATATCTGTCGGGAAGCAACACGAGGGAGGAAGGGGTGGTGTCAGCTCATAGTTTGAGGGGTGCAGTCCACTGTGGTGAGAAAGGTGTGGGAAGGTGAGGCTGCTGGTCCCATGCTCCACAGCAGGAAGCAGAGAGATGCTAGTGCTTGGCCCACTTCTTTTTCTTCCCTCCAGCACCCCGACACGTTTATTGCAGGTGGGTTTTATTATTTATTTGTTGTGGGCTTTCTCACCCCACTTAACCCCATCTAGAAACCCCCTCACAGATATCCCCGATGCTGTCTCCTTGGTGTCTCCAGATCTTTCCAGATGAACTGTGGGGACATTGCCTCTCCTAGTGCTTGTGTGTGGTCAGCTTTAGAGACGTCACTGTGTCTTGATCCGACAGTAGCTGTGGGTTAGGCAATCTTCCCCAATTGGTAAGAATGAAGGAGGATAGGCTTGGAGTTCGAGTCCTGACCACAGTGACACATTCTCCAGACCCCTCTGCCACGGTTCCCTCCTTCAGGGTGGATCTGCCCACAGTCTTCATCCCAGTGTTGTGTAGTCAGGATCCATGGGGACTTTTATCCACATCAGAGGGAAAAAAAGAAAATCAAAGCTCAGAAGGGTCCGGTGCTTCTGCTAATGTCACACAGTTTGCAAGTGAGTGAGAAGCAGGGGTCCAGTGTCATCTGGGTTCTCATCTGGGCTTCTGATAGGATAACCAGGCCAGGCCCTATTACCTCCTGTCTGTGCAGGTGGAAGGCCTCAGTCTTCCCAGGCCAGATACACAGAGGGCAGGCCAGATGGGCAAGGCGGGGACCTTGGCTCCTGCATCTCATCTGATGGAGCTGTCACTGTCTGATCCTTCCCCAGCAGGGAGAGAAGGCATGCCAGCCCTCCTGCTGGCTGCACATCTGCTGATGAGAGAAACCCAGTGGGCTCCAAACCAGCTTCTCCATGGACATGGCTCCCTCCTACCCCAGCTGGTGCTGGAAGCAGGGCTGGCTGCATTTTCCTGATCAGGCAGCAAAGACTGTTAATGCCAGGCTTGTTTCTAGGACAGTGACAAGAGTCTATAAATTCTGAATGATGTTCAGAAGAGTGCCTGGGCCCTAGGACCCATAAAACCCACATAGCCTCCTAGTCAAGGTGATTAATGGACCCATCTTCTGCCATTCTTTGCAAGAGAATATTCTCTTTTTAACTTCTAAACATTCTCATGATCCTTAGCAGGATATGGTGGTCTTGGGGTCTTTCATAGGAATGGACCGTACCCTAACGAACAGGTAGGGAAACTAAGGCATGGAGTGGGTTTGTGATTTGGACAGTAGCCCTGGTTCCTTGATATTCCAGGAAGCTCTCACTGATGTAACTGTTGGGTAGGGACTTGTGATGAGCCCTGTTCTGAGCACGCTGCACTTGGGGCTCATTTGGTCCTCTGTTCCCCCATTTTGTTGCTATCCTGGTTGCTAGAGTACATAGTGAGGAAACTGGCAAGAGGGGGTCTAGGGAACCCCTCAAGATCACACAGCTAAGCCAGGCTTTGACCCTGTGATGTTAGCAAACCACGTGGGTAACAGGACTAATCAGGACATTTGAAACGTAAGCGCTACACAGAAGGCTCAGGGAATTGGTGTAAGAAGGGGCAGAAAGAGTGGAGGATCCGGAAGATCTGAGCACTGCTAGGTGATGCTATCTTCTGGATGCCACAGGAGTGCTACAACCCACGAAATCACAATAGTATGGTTTCTCTCACAAGACTTGAATAAGAAAGACCACACTAGCCAACATGCCAACCTGGGGGAAATTTTCAGAAGACCTACCCCAAATGAAGACCCGTAGGCAGTCAGTGGCTATTAAAGGTGGAAAAATCAGATTTCTCTAGGGATAAAGCCCCCGATAGGCTCCCCATTCCAAACATTTTTCCCTAGACACGTGTCTATATGGTAATATTAAGTGGACTACAAAGGTTTATATATAAACAAAAATAATAATAGAAAAAGAGATCATAAATTCAAGATGGGGTGGGAGGAGTTGGAGAGGTGGAAGTGATGTAAAGATAGTACTGATGTATGAAATGTTCAAAATTTTGATTTTAAATTTAAAAAAAAGATGTGGACACTATGCCCCTTGGCAGGGAAAGGAAACTGCTGCCATGGGGGTGGGGCTGTAACTGCCTCTTCCCTGTCTGACTCTCTGTGGCCTGCAGCTTCAACACTTCCAAGGACAGGCAGACATCCAGGAGCAAGCAGGGCAGGTAGAGTCTTTGAGTAGTGCCACAGAAGGAGGATCAGGACAGGAGTCTAGCACTAGGAGGCTCAACTCTGCTCAGACTCCAATTGGCTCGCGACTGGTGTCCTCCTTAGAACCTCCTACTTGGCTTCTGCTTTCCTCTGATGAGGCTTGCGGGAGGGGGTGCAGCGGGCAGCACATGGCTTCCAGGCCCTGGTCTACTACATATACCAAGTCTCCAGTACTGGCCCTTGACCCTAAGCGCCTTATTAGAGGCAGGATGAATACAGTGACCAGACTGCCCGCTAGGCACCAGGGCTGCTGGAACCATCCACTGAAGTGCCGGACATCCTGGGAATCTGCTGTTTCTGGCGGACTATACACCCTAGCGCCCTCTATCCCTGTTAAGTGGGGTTTGGTCTCTGTAGTTCATCTGCAGTATAGCAGGGCTGTCCTATCAGAGGGGAGTGGAGCGGAGGCTCAGCCATCAGGGAGAAGCAAAGGGCTCTGCTGAGGGTGGGGTGGTCATTGCAAGGTGTGTGAGGAAGAGGTCCTTCATCTCAGCACCCCTTCCTCGCATGTGGGTGGAAGGTGTTCTCTGAGTTCCTGGCATTGCTCCTTGTTGGGGACGGAGTCCATGTCTACTGGATCTCGCCCTCAAGGTGTTCTAGGGCTGATGGGAAGGCAGAGAGATGGACAGGTAATCATCTATCACTCACGACGATGAAGTTGGAGACATGCACTGGGAAACCCGGAAGGCTTCCCTTCCAGGAGGAGGTGATTCATTCCTGGCCTCACGGGTCACTGGAGGAACCTCTCGCATGGCCCTACCTCCCCACTCCTGTCTCTCTAACTCCTGTACACAAACCCTGCATGCCTTATCACAGGCACCAAGCAGCACTTGGACAGAACAAACGCTCTGTCACCCAAATGACAGCCTCCTGCTTCTTGACCTGCTCTGTGCCCACTCCTTCCTCCATCCGGGGCCTGTTGCTTCCTAGGACACATCTTGCAACATGCCCTTTGCTATCTTTGGGCCTGTGTGCTCCCTGGGCCCTTTGCCCGGAGTTCCACTTCTCTGCCTCCCGCTTGGCCCTCTTCTTTTTCCCCATCCTTCAGGTGTCAGCTTAGATGCTGATGTCCATCTAAGGTGACTTGCTCGTACTCTCAGGGCAGCTCCCCATAGCACTTGGCATAGTCTCCCTATGAGCTCCCCTGTTCATTGTACTCTGCAGCCTGGGAACCATGCAAGGGGAAGGACCAGGGAAGCTCAGAGTGTCCAGGCACAAACTCGGCGACTCAGTCTAAGTAAATGTAAACCCAGACTCTGTGTGGCTCTCTCTGTTTCTCATTTCTTCATGGGCACTGTAGGGAGGATCCTAGTCCTCCCATAGAGCTGTGGTTTGGATTAAATGAGTTAATATATGGAAAGCACTTAAAACAGGGTCTGGTATATGGCAGGTTCTCAACAAACATTAGCTATCGTTATTATTTTTATATCCAGTGCTTAGAATAGTGCCTGGCTCAATAAATATTTGATGATTGGTTGAGACACCTGGGGCTGAAAGGAGCGGAATAAGGTTGGTAAGAGGGAGAGCAGTGGCTTTGCTGGAACCACCTACGGCCTGAGAGATCCCTGGGCCCTACGTTCTGCCCCCAGAGGGTAAGCTTCATCAGCCTGGGTGATGTTGAAACTTTAGAATCTCCTGGGAATCCCGACGCTAGCATTGGGAACTACAGGCACAGGAAGGCCAGCAGGGGCCCGTGTCCCAAGGACATAGTACACTAGAAAGCTTTTCTGGAAGAAAGTGGAGCTGGATGGAGGGAGAGTAGAAACTGAGGCCCGAGTGGACGGCCAGGGCAACAGGCTAAGTGACGGCCTGTCAGACAATAGGACTCAAAGCATCCTCCACACACAGCAGGACAGTTTCCCACTGGCAATGCAACCCCGCCAGTCCCAACCTAACATCCTTCTCTGCTACCCACTGCCATCTCTACTGAGCTCTTTGTATGACTTGTAGGGCCTTCCTGGTGCAGGCACTAGGGGTCAGGGTGCCAAAGTGGTCCATGCTGTGACAGCAATTCCAGACTAGGCTGGTCCGTGTCGGGGCAGGGGGAGTGGTGGTGTAGAATGAAGCCCGGCCACCACTGTTCCTAGAAACAATCAAACTCAAACTCAGAGTATGTCACTCTGGGCTGGTGGAAGCCCATCTCAGGTACTGGGCACCGGAAGGCCATACTCTTTGGGCTCTAAGCCAAACCAAACTCCCAAGTGAACATAGGTGAATCCTGGGTCCTCGATCTCCTAATCCTGAGTGACCAACAGCGACCCTTCTAGACTCACTTTCTTTCCTAACTTCACCATTCTCTCCTAAGCCTGAGGTCTAAGAACCTTTTGTAGGTCCGCTTTTCCCTGCCTCCAAACATCTGGAGACATCTGGTTCAGCATCAGTTTGTGCATTTCCCTAGTCTCTGTCCTCTAGTCCTGGATGCTGCTCACGCTTGCTGAACCACAGTTCCTGGCTACCAAGTCTATGTATCAGAGCTGCCTCCCACTGGCCGAGTGGCTCTCAACAAAGTGACCCATGTCTTCCCTGCTAGAGTATGCTATCTGCCAGCCTTGGAGGCGGCCTGCTGGGTTTCAACATGAAACGCTTCTCACAGGCCCATGTGGTTCAACCCTTGACCCTCCACAGGTGGTGCTGCTTTGAGAAGCTGTGGACCCTTTCTGAGGAGGGGTCTGACAGCTTTGAGGGTCACAGTCCCACCCACATTTTTTTTGTTCTGGATCTTCTTCCTGATCTGCCCAGATGTGAGCAGACAGCAGAACACAGTTTCCTGCTGCCATCCTCTAGTCACCCTTCCTGGGTGCTTTCCCCCCTGCGAGGACTGCATCCCTTCAATCCCTGCGTCAAACTGCTTCCCTCTTAGTAGTTTCTTAGCAAACATTAGAGCACAGTGATGAGCTCTAAACTAGTCCATGGAGGGGATGTTCAACCTGACCCTGCTTACGTGCTGTGCCGTAGTCCCTGCCATGGTGAGCTTCATCAGCTTGAGCCAAACTAGAATCAGCTGGCAGATAGTCTCGGGGGAGGATTGTTTACACTGGGCTGGTGTGTGGGGAATGCCTTAATTAAGCTAAGGGGAGGGGGAAGACTCAGCCCACCGTGAGTGTCACCATTCCCCAGGCAGGGGCCCTGACTGGTATCACAATGGAGAAATAGAGTGCGCAACCAAGCCAGGAGAGCAAATGCACTGGCCTCTGCTCTCGGGAGTCAGTGTCCAGCTGCTTAAAGCCTGTTATGCCAGGCTGTAACCTGGACCTACACGCCGACATAGGACTCTTTCTCCTCTGAGATTCTTTTTGTCATTTTTTTTTTTTTAATCACAGCAGCAGAAATGGAAACAGGACAGTTTTTATCTGTGGGAGTAGAGGTAGAGGACCTCACACTCACAGGGTACGTCAGCTGCTAGGGATAAACCTGTCACAGAAGGGCTACCAGACCTGTGGACACAGGCCAGCGCCCATTTCCCAGGCAGATGCCCAGAGAGGAGATTCATATTGCACAATCACAATCCTTGTGTCCTAACCGGACTGTGTGGGTGGGTGTGCAGGCTGCTTTCCTAAGAAGCCTAGGCCACCCAGGCCAAGGCCAAGGCCAGGGCTGAGATTTGACTGACAACGCTCTCTGACCACATTTCTCTGGGGTGGGAGTCTTCAGCCTGGAAGTCTTGTCTGTATTGTTTGTTTTATGCATGCGGTATTGTGCGGTCCAGGCTGACATCACCTCTGTATGCAGCCAAGGATGACTTTGAAGTTTTGATCCTCCTGCCTCCACTTCACAAGTGCTAGAGGTACAGTAGTATGTCACCACTAAGTTTATGTAGGGCTGGGGTTTGGACGTGAGGCCTGACGCATGCTAGGCAAGTACTCGGCCAACTGAACTACAGTCTCTGTAGTTAATGGCAAAAAAAAAAAATGTATTCATGAGCGAGGTGAAAATGGAGGGCAAGGCTGGCAATGGAGAAAGAGAGCGGTGTTCCTAGGTGAGGGACAAGGCAAGTCCCCAGCACCGCTCATGGCTCCCGCTCAGACACTGCTGTTCCTCAGCATGCCTTCTCCTCGTCATTATGGATGTTCCAACAGATCTTCAAGAATTCATTCACGAGATCAAGTTCCGGGAATGCCTGCTGAAGCTGCCTCTCTCCTGCTGCCTCTGAAGCCCCTCCACATGAGCTGGTCATGTCTGCAGGTTCATGCTCCAGACCTGCTCAGGTGGGACTGCAGAGGATCACATAAGAGGTCTGCATAGAATGCGTGTCCTCATTCTGTGTGGATTGAGGAGAGGGCGTAAATCTACCTCTCCCAGGGCGTTTCTTCTCTCCAGGTCTTGGCCATGTGCCCCTCATCTCCTCTGGAGCTGGAATTCAGAACAGGAATGGAAGGAAGCTGAGATCCAAGCCAGCTTTGCGAGGGTTTTTAAACAAGGAATCAGCTTTTTAACTGCTCCCTCTTGTAGCTGAAAGAGCACCCGAAGGCCCTACCTTCTCATGCATCCTGCCAGTGGGGGACAGACAGGGAGCACCGTGTTGGTTTCCCCTCAACCTTAGAGGGCGATGGAAAAAGCCAAGGGAAGGACATCTCTTCCTTTCCTCGTAGAGCTAAAGGATTAGAGCGAGATCACAATTCCCCCTCTTCCTTCTTTCCCGGGAGTCTCAGTGACAGACCATGCATCCTGGCCAGTCTAGGCGCTTGTCTTACCCTCTCTGACCCCCATCTCATATCTTACCTTCAATATATGTGAAACAGGAGCTCCCAAGTCATCGAGTCTGGGATGTTAAATGAGCCTGATGTTCAAGCCCTCCTTCAAATGCACATTTTTTTTTCTCTTTGGGCAGTGACGTGATTAGCAGCACAGTGTATTGCCGAGGGAGCTATTGCTGAGGGGCCCCAGTGGTCGGCCTTGAGCTTCCCACCTTCTGCTACATCCCTGCGGCAAGCTATTATGCAGCCTATCTTAGGTTGCAGTTTTTGTATTTCTCTTCATGTGTGCACACAGGTACATGTATGTGTGAGAGCACAAATGCCAGGACATGGGCGTGGACATCAGAGGAGAGCCTGAGGAGCTGCTCTTTGTTTCCACCATGTGGGTCTGGAACGGAACTCAAATCAACATACCTTGGAGCAGGGACCTTAGTTCCAAGAGCCATCTTTCTGGCTCTTGTGGGAAAGAGTGTGGGATTCCCTCCAACTCCAGGTTTTGTCTTAGAGTTGAAAGAAACTGGGAAACTTCAGATCAGTATCTTGGGGCTTCTCTTTGAAAACACAGACATCAGATTATGTTTCTGTCTCCAACAGAGCTTTGTCCCAGGTCTAGCCAGTGCCATCAGAAAGTCATACATGTGGAGGGAGTGCTCCAGACACAGATGGCATGACACTGTGTGGCACTGACAAGGTCACATCCAGGTTATCCTAGAGTGAAGAGGGCTGTGGTAGTCACGCTGTGGTGTAAGTTCCTGTAGGTCACAGAGATAGTCGTTGAGATCATATAGTGCCATTCTGGTGGCATTGGTGACAGAGGTGACTGCCATGTATTGGTGTATGGTGGTGAAGATTATTGTTCTTATCATAACAGGGTAGGGTTGTGTTGCACTGATGGAGGGGATGGCTGTAGTTGTCATGGTGTATGGCAAGGATCTAATCGCACTGATAGGGAAAACAGGCTGGGTTTCTGCTTGCAGGGTGCAGATGGCTGTTGTTATCATGGTATAGGATGGAATTCTGATTGCCTGAGGGTGAAGACGGCTGTGCTGGTTGTGGCATAAGTTGGTATTCTTATCATATTGATGATTAGATGGCTGTTGTGGTTATAGTTAGGATAGAGCTCTGGTTGCAGTGATTCAAAAGATGACAGTGGGGACAGCAGCTTCGAAGTGCATGGATGGTAGGGACAGCTGTGTTGTCATGGTCAGGGTGGGGTTCTGTTGGCACTAATGGTGGAGGTTGCTATGTGGTCACGGTGCACGATGTGTGCCTTTGGAGTAACCAGGTAATGACATGAGCTGGCAGGTGGTGTCCATGGTAACCACAGGGATGGTGAGGGCAGGGAAGGTTTTGAGGCCAAGGCTGGAGATTATGTGGGGATTGTTGCTCCCTGATTTCTATTCTTGTTTCTTGATGTTCTGGGGGGTGAGGCAGCTTGTGACATGGTTCCAGGCTCATGGCAGATGCCTTGTGCCCAGAGGGGGAGGTTGCCATGTGGGACTCTGCTGTTTTCACCACAGCCTTTGCTTCGGCTCAGTACCAGCTTAGACACAATGGGGGATTTAACAAGCAACAGGTAATGCTCGGCCCAATGGAACCCCCTAAACCACCCCAAAGGCTTGTCATCATGATAAATGACTATAGATTGACAGGACACTTTGGCAGCTCTGGCTTTCTGAGGTTCCTCTCTATGAGGAGAAGCAAAAACCCCAGTGGGAAACCCTCCAAGATCTGCTTGGCTCAGGGTCTGCCCCTACTTCTGTTCTTGTGAATCTGGGAGACAGAGAGACACAGAAAGAGACAGAACACCAAACAGAGGCATGAGCCTGGAATATCAGAGGGTATTATTATCTAGGTGTCATCTAGGTGAGCCCACCTGCCAGCTAAAGGCAACTCCCAGAGGACATGGGTAGAGGCCAGAAGACAGACAGTAGGTAG
>JAQHUG010000555.1:414784-442240 GCA_028555095.1 Dicrostonyx torquatus | reverse complement strand
CCAGGGGCAAAGCCACACCAGGTCTCTTGGGATTGATGGAGTATGTATGTGTGTGTACATACATTGGCACGCACAAGGGAGAGTTTCTAGTTGGTCTCTAGGGAAGCCTCTATCTTCAAGCAGTGACAGAAATAGACCTGAGTGTTTTTCGAGGCTTCCCCAGCTGGTTACTATGAGTATGCTGGCACGACCACAGGTCTTGTGCCTCCTGCTTCTCCAGTGGCTGTGGGTTCTTCAGGTCTCAAGAGCAGCACAGGAGACTCCTAGAAGTCTCTGAGCCTGGCTGGGACCACAGGATGCTGGTAAAAGAGGCCTTCTCCACTCTAGGTGGACCGTGTTTCCACTTGTGGATATGAATTGGTAATGCACTTTTCTCTCCTTTCTTGTCTCCCACTCTGCTCTTGCCCACCCCTGTCCCGTTCACCTGGCCAGTCCTGCAGCCTACTGTCTGAGATGTCCAGAGCATCAGCTATAGATGCAGACAAACAATATTGGCTGTGTGAGGTCATGGTCAAAGACAGGGTAGATTTGGGTGTGGTCTAGGTCTCCAATGTCAGTTAGGGGTCTTGGTCTTTGGCTGGGAGCCCACTGAAAATCCCTGGGGTTTACTCAACTGGTAAAGGGCTTCCCTTGCACACATGAGGACATGAATTTGATCCCCAAGATCCCACAGAAGGAAAAAGCCAGTTATGGTGGTGCAGGTTTCTCAGAGTGGGGAGGCGGAGGCAGGAGGATCCCTGAGGCTTACCAGTCAGCTAACCCAGCTACCTGAAGAGAGTTTCCAGGCCAGTTAGATGCTCTGTCTCCGAAGAGGGTGGTGATGGTGGTAGATCGTACCTGAAGAAGGACACTCAAGTTAGTCCTCTGACCTCCACATGTACACGCATGCATATGTACAGGCATCTACATATGTACCACACATTCAAGAACACATATACACAGATATACACATGAAACCTCAAACCATACATACAATATGTACAAACTCCTAAGGCATGTTAATGGAAACAAGAGTCTGTGAGCAGGATCCTTGCTGAATCTAGTATCTTTGTTCTGGGCTCTACTGTCTGTCCTGTCCTGTCAGCATGCTGGTCACAACCCACTGAATCAATCTCATGACCATTAAAATGGATCATAGGCCATGGTGTGATAAGCTTTGCTTGAAGATATGAGACAGATCCGGGGACTGAGTGTGGGAGACCCTGTCTCTTCCGACTTGGGTCAGGAGATTTTCCTTCCCTGGGTGCGTCTTCAGTAAGGTTTATGCAGGGTGCTGCTGATGCAGAGCCTCTGCCCGTGGAAGTAGAGAATTGACCATTCCTGCCCCCCCCGTTTCCCTGATGCTGCTGCCCACTATTTCTAAGTGGCTTCACCCCTCACCCCTCTACCAGGGATGATGACTCTAGCCTTGAAGACTCTGGGCTCAGTCCCAGGAAGAGCCCATAGGATTAAAGCACTGGATGTCTTACAGGACGAGGAGCAACAGTGGCTTAGGCAACTGGCTAGAGCAGAACCTCTGAGGGTTCAGATGCTGGGGGCTCGTGGCTGCAGGGAATGCCCAGACTGCCATGCCTTCAACCCCGAGACTTATTTAGCAACCTTTATGTGTCCTGTGTAATGAACGCTAAAATCACAGAATTTGGCCACCACAGGCTAATGTTTACCGAGTTTCCCCTAAGGAGATTTTCCAGGGCTAACCAGGGCAATGGAAGGGGAGGGGACGAGGTTCCTGTTCTCTAGGAGCTGGTAGTCTGGGGGAGAGTAACATTGTGCACATATGGCAAAGCTTTGCTTCCTGGCCTTTGGAGGATGCTGAGGAGGGCCCCCGAGATAGAGAGGATGAAGGCGGCCCTTCTACACAGCTGCTTGCACAGGCAGCATTGGGAAGGACAATACCAGAGGATTCGTGACCATTTGTGTTAAGTCCAGGGCAGTCTTGCAGGGCAGGAGCTGGGAATCTGCAGTCTCAGAAGAGCAAGTTAAACACTGCTCAGTCTGAGGAATAGTGTGGGCAAAGTGGGATCGAACAACCAAGCGAGGGAAGAGGCAGGCAAGTGTGAAAGGACAGGTTTGGTTTTACACACACACACACACACACACACACACAAACACACACACACAGAGGGGAGGAAGAGGGAGAGACACACAGACACATAGAGACAGAGACACACAGAGACAGAGAGGGGAAAAGAGACAAAGACAGACAGACACACATACATAACGCACGCACGCATGCATGCACAATCCCTCTCTGGGACCTTCGCTCCTTCACTGATCTCCAATGCTGGACGACACCTCAGGGTAGAAAGCCAGCAAGGTATCATCAGGGAATTATCTGGGTATTAGCCCCAGGGCCCAGGTAGGCACCTCCCCAACATTAAGCTGACACCCAACTTCTCCACCAACTATTGTGGCCTTGGGAGTCTGACTGATCAGGTCTGAAACAGCCCAGTGGCTGGGGGCTCCAAGTGGCAGGGTGTCACATCCACCACCCAGGACCCGCTCTAGGCAGGATTTACAGCCACAGGAGTGATAAACTAAACTCCAAATAATGTCTCAAGCAGTGGCATCTGGCTATGGGCTGAGAGCTGCGCCCATAATGGCTTCACTTAGGAGCCCTGATTTACGCAGTCTTCAGGAAGACTCCAGCCTGGCTCCTTGCTGGAGAGCACTTACAGGCTGACCCCTCCCCACCAAGGCAACTGCTCCTTCTCCATTAGAAAAATGCGGAAAACACCATAGCACCTCTGCACCCCCTCCACCCCTGTCTGAGTTTCACACTTCTTTCCATGCCCCTCCCCCCAGACCTGATCTGTTGAGCAGGCATTATTTCTCTGTGCCTCAGTTTCCATGTCACCCACCAATGGCTTTCAGGGGCATTAAAAGACAGAATTTACAACCGTTTAATGAACCTAACCTCAAGCCAATCCTTCCTTCCTCTACCAGGCCCCCAATTCCACAAGGTCCCAGGCCCCGCTGGGCCCTCCTCCACCTTCCTCTGACCACGCACCCTCCCCCACCCTCAGTTTGCTGACTGGAAATCCTGGAGAATGGGGTGGCCCCAGCTGCTCCTCCCCTCTCAGCTGAGAGGGAACAGAGTCAGGTCCTTCCTCAAGCCTGAAGCTTTTCTCACAGTGATGAAGGCCCCCACAACCCAGGAAGGAAGCCCATGTGTTCCTTCACCAACCACAGAGTTGCACGCAGTCCTAAGGCCCAGTGTTGTGTCTACCCTGCGAGCACTCAGGGTATGGCTGCAATTGCTCAGTTCCCCAGGGAGAGCAACCTGGGATGGAGGACTCTGCCGGGAAGTTCCCCTGGTGTCAGTTTCCTTGGTGCTGGGACAAAAGCGAGGGAGAAAGGGTTTGTGTGGCACATAATTCTAGATTACAGTCTGTCAGCTGGGTCATCAAGGTGGTAGGAACGCAAGCAACTGGGCTGCATCATATTCACCGTCAAGAGCAGGAAGCAATGAATGCATGCCATCTTGCTTTATCCACGACTATACAGCTCAGACTCCCTCTTAGGGAGTGCTGTTGTCCATGACGGGCAGGTCTTTCCATCTAACACCATGAAGACAACCCCTTCTGCACTTGTGCACCCATTCTAGATAATCCCTTGAAGGGGTGTGGTCTTCACCATCCCAGCCTGTGACCACACCACGCTGCCACCCCCCTAATTAATTAATGGGGCTGGATCACCAGGTCCCAGGAGAGGTATAAAATGGCAAACCCAGGTGGGGAGCTCTCTCTCTGCGCGGATCGCCGACCTGCGTACTTCAACGGAGGAGCTCTATTGGGTATTGTAATCTGTGTGTACTTTGGTCTTTAATAAACCTGTGTATCCCGTCACAATCCCTCATGAGCTCTCTTCCTTAGTGAGTCCAGGTTGCATCAGGCTGACAACTGAAACCCACTACAACTGGTACCCCAGAAACCTCGGATGTGGCATCAAACTGCTCCCAAGTAGAAGGCCCCTTTCCACCTCTCTCTGAGCAGTCATGGAGTATCCAGAGGCACATTGCAGGTCTTCATCACTCATGGCTGGATGCTTCCTTGTTTAGGTAACTGGACAAGTAAATTCTTGTCCCAAATTCAGAAATGACACAAAAATGAAATTCTCGGGGATCCTGTTGGAAATGTCCTCCATGCAATGAGGCAGCCTGGCCACCAGTGAATCACCAACATTGTCGACATAGCCCTAGCAGCACCAAGCCTTGCCCTTCGTTCCTTAGAAAATGTTAATGTTCTTGCCTAGAAAGTTCTTAGGAATCAGATGATACTGACAACCCCATGCTGGGGTGTAGCTCAAAGGTATAACGCTTGCCTTGCATGCACAAAGGCCTGGGTTCAATCCCTGGTGCCGCAATAAACAGTCTCATTTGAAAGAAGAGGTAGAGAAAGGTCAGGGAATTTGCCCAAGGCTGCCCGACAGCCTGGACTGGCACACTGACCCAAAGCTGCCCGACAGCCTGGACTGACTGGCACACTGTATAGAAGCAGCCTTGAGCCCACAGCCTCTATCTCCCTGCTTCTGCCTTCTTTTTCTGGAGGGGGGGTGCATCGCAGCCCAACCCTCACCACTCTGCTACCCTAACCTAGCTTCATATCACATTCCCCTTGGTATCTGAAGGCCTGTAGGATTTCAGGGCTCCAGGCAAAGACTTATCCCAAGGACTACTCAAGCACCGAGTAATCCTCAAGTAGGGGGTAGCCTGGGGGAGGCCTCTCTGATGCTCCTGGCTCCTCCCAGCTGCTCCATATCCCAGTTTAGAGCATCCACATTTATAACTATTGGACAAACTCTAGAGTCACCATCAGGAGGGTGGTTGGCTTTCCAGGAAGCTTTGGTAGGCAGGATAGGTGGTGTTTGGCGTTTGGAAAGAGTAAACAGTTGATAGTGCAGGTCAAAGAAGCCAGAAAATGTCAGGTGTGTCTGGGACATGACCCGATACTCATTGTGCTGCTGTCCAGAGAACTGTCCTGGTCTTTGGTAGGCCTCTTCTTTGGATACTTGCTGACTTAGAAAACCAGCACACACACACACACACACACACACACACACACACACACATGAAACATGATTTACCGTATAAGGTACTTGGCAGTAAGTAGGTCAGACTCTGAAGGGACAAGGTCAAAAGCATGTTTGGGTCTGGTGGGACCAGCCTCTCCCAGAGCTGTTTGCTCCCTGCAGAAAGCCTCCTCTGTGGTAGGGATTCCCAGGCATGAGGAAGGTAAAGCTGGTGCAGTTCAGTGAGCTCAAGGCCCTGTAGCTGAGCCCAAAGATGACTCCTGAGTCCGCTAGCAGCGCTTCCTGATCCTGGGACAGCAGGAGCCTGCTCACTTGCCTGCGTCTGACTGTGACCCCTCCGGATGGGGCAGAGACAGCTCATGAGTGGCAGCCACCCGCCCCTCCGGATCAATATTTCTGAGGCAAATTTCTTACATCCTGCCAGTTTGTCTCACTTGTGCAGGGGCTGATGGGGGCAGGAGCTACTTCCCCTTACCCTGGTGAGGTCATCTCCTGAGAAGGAGAGCAGGCTATGGGCACCTCCCCCAACTCCTGCCCCCTCCAGGGCCAGCCTCCAGCTCTCCTCGGAGTGACCTCATTTCCCTGGCTTCTTTCTTCCTGGAGAGGTGGAGGGCAGCCACTCTCTCTGCTGCTTGCCCTTGGAGGAATGTTGGGGAGCAGGAGGGGCCCCCAGCAGAGTACTTAGAGTGCTTTTAATTATACTTGCCTTTTTTAATGCTGGCAGGGACAATGAGTTATAGTCCCAGGAAAAGGGGAATCCAGGGGAAATGATTTAATCAAGTGTAGAGGGGGACTGAGTTTCAGGAGATGTCAGAGGGAACTTTCCGAACCATGCAAGTCAAAAGGTTTTTTTTTAAAAAAAAAATAATTACAATTATAGTTAATTATACATTTCGTGAAATGGTTTTGTTAGACACAGAAGGTCGCCCTTACCCCGCATTGGCTGTGGAGACCATTGAGCTTGTTCGTGGGCTGTTTTATTGTGGGGTGGCTTTAAACCAAGAAACCGGCTGGGGTGGAGAATAGAGAGGGATGGAAGCATCAGTAGGCAAAGTGAGGACAAGAGGGATTCTGCGGAGGAGAAGGGAGGTTTGGGGCTTTGGCCCCTCGTCTGATCTGGAATATCAGTTTGTTCATCTGTGCAAGGCGGGGCTCCCCGGAATGCAACAAAGTCATGACCTGAAGGACCCAGCAGTTATGAAGTTCTTGCTCCCTTGACTTAATGGGTGCTCTTAAGAAACGAGGAGGCAAAATAAATAAACAAAAAGAACCTGTTTCCTTCCATTCCCCAACAGTGTCACTTTGTCTGTCAGGAGGCATCCTGCCACTTCGTCTTCTAACCTAGCTCTCTTCGTAGCTCTCTGTTCATAGCTCCCCACACCTGTTCATCCACTTCCCTACTCTGTCATCCACCCACCCACCTACCCCACCAACCTTCTACCAACTACTCCATCTTCCCAAGTACTGGCTCCACTCACCCATCCGCCAACCCTGCTCATCCCTCATCTACCCGGCTGCCACATTCATCACCCACTCATCCGTGCATCTCACCGGCTTTCCACTTCTGGCTTGCTTTTAGGCAGAACCAGGACAGGGAGGCCAGCGTCTCAGAAGGTTCAAAAACAGAGCCCCTCAGTGCAGTCACCAACTTAGCTCACTGGGCTAAGGCAGCATCAGAGCCAAGTCCAGACTTCACTCAATATGCCTGTTCCTGGGTAGACTTTCCCTTTTGCTTTGGTATGTCACAGATCATGGTCTTCCTTTTTGCAGGCACCTGGGAGGAAGAAGCAGGGGTGTCATTCCCAAGTGACAGCAGTGGGCCAGTCTACAGAAAGCCTGGTGTGTAGTTGGGGGATGGAGGCTGAGGATGGCTGTTCCTCTGAAAACCTGGAAGAGGAAATTTCTGCCTGAAGTCATTGAGGGAAGGTGACCACTAGCACCCAAGTCTAGAAACTCTGGGAAAAACAGGAGCAGGAAGCATAAAGCTAGAACTCCAACCTGCTTGACTCCTGCTTCCGAACAGAAAGTACCACACCCCATCCATCTACAGAGTTAAACGTAACTCCATGGGCTGCGTGCTCCACAGCTTCCTACAACCCCAGTTCTAGGGCTCTGATGCCTTCTGGTTCCCAAAGGCTTCTGCACGCTTGTGATGCACATACCCACACACAGATGCACACACACACACATTAAATAAAAATGTCAGGGGCCTTCCTGCCCAGGACCCAGAGGGGACATTCCTCTCTTGCTACACAGCCTCACAAGGTTCCCATCCCCCAAGCTGCCCGGTGTGTGAAATGCTTCTGTCAGCAGTTTTAGGTTTTCCTTTGATGTGACTCTGTTTCCATCACTGCCTTATTGTTTTATGTATTTTCTCCCGTGTATATTTGTTGATTCTTAGAAGAAAACTGGCTGTGCTGATACGCCCACTTCTTTCCTTTAGAAATCCAGTCTAACCTGGCTGAGAGTTCCCATGGCTAAACCTCCTGAAACAGTCAGATGGCAGAGACAGGCTTAGCCACAAGAAGCATCTTTGTTCTAGGGGTGCAGGTTAATTAGAAACCGGTAATGTCAGAGGCAAGCAACATGGGGACTCTGCCCACCAGACAGGAGACTGAATAGGAGGGCAGATATGGAGGAGGAGACTCTGCCCCCCCCCCCGCAGAGAGTGAGAGCAGAGGGGTGTGTCCTGCTCCTGAGAACCAGGGAAGCATCAGCCAGCCCTGAAGAGCCTTCATGTGTTGGATGGCTGAGGGGGTAGGTGCATGATTTAAGGATGGAAATGTCACTGGTGAAGACGAACAAGGATGGAGTGCAGACTAGTCAAGAAAGACCCACAACAGGAACTCTGTTTGTTTTAAAGGATTCTCACAAAGAAAGATGGCAGGAAATGTGCAAATAATAGCAGCTGATTGATAGGCTAGAGTGTGCTTTTCTGTCCTTTAAAAAATTAATTTTAATTAAATCTCTCTCTCCGTGTGTGTGTGTGTGTGTGTGTGTGTGTGTGTTTGCATGTGTATTGAGGTCAGAGGACCTGGGTCAGTTCTTTTTACCCTTTGAGTCTAGTGATCAAACTTGGCCTTGGCCACTAGTGTCTTTACTATCTGAGCACCATGCTGGCCTAAGAAGTAATTCTAAGTAAGAAAGAAGAGCTCAGATGATTTGGGAACTTTACCAACCCATGCTTTGTATTTTAATTATCTGATGTTTTTTGTGTAGGTGTGACTTGGCATGAATGTATCTCTTGTCCATGGTGGTATGCTTAACCTGGGGGATAGCACATATAAATCCCATGTGGCTGTGGCTGCTTCTGTTTCTACAGATGACAAAAGCGGATAGAAAACTGTCTTAACACAGAAACCAATTATTCAGTGTTGACCTTCGGTCAACAGCACTGCCATCAACTGGGAATTAGAAAGAATTACACATTCCAGCCCTCCTCCCCATCTTAGTTAAGTTTCTCCCCAATGTGCCCAAATCCCCAACAGGAAGCTGCTTAAGGGAGTTCTGTTAATTGTGACTCACAGTTTGAGAGGATATAGCCCATCATGGTGGGGACAGCAGAGCAGCAGAAGCTGTCTGGTCACACTGCTGCTTCTGTCAGGAGCATAGGATGAACAGGAAAGCCTGCCCCACAGTGACTCCCTTCCTCTATCAAGATTCTACTTCTTAAAAGTCCCACAAACCTCCCTAACAGCACACCAGCAGGGGTCATGTGTTCAAAAATGTGGCTAGCTCACATTCCAACCATAAACAACCCCAGACCACTGCGGGAGAAGACCAACTCACAGAAACCTAGTGTGCACGTCACCTGGAGGGATGGGCCTGGACTGGGAACCAAGAATCCTTGTCCAAAGAGTTCGAAGTGTTAGCAAGCTGCTGGGGGCCACGGGCTGAAAACCGCTGCTCAGAGAATGAGATAGAAACACCTGCTCCCTAACACGGGTGTGGGTAAAGTGTGGGAATGGGGTGCTCTCCCCTTGTCAGCAGATGGTGTGACTTAGGTGGGTGGTTCTTCCTTTGGGCTTCAGAAAAGTGAAGGAGTTGGGCTTGGTAGGCTTACGTGTTAATTCTTGCCACATCTTTTCTTTCCTGTTTTGTTTTCTAATTGTGTGTGTTGAGGGGGTGCAGTTACATTTGCGCATGTTCATCTTACTGTGTGCCTGTGCGTGCATGAGTACGTGTATGAAAATGTGCATGTGTGTGTGCATGCGTGCGTGTGTGTGTGTCTGTGTGTAGAGGCCAGAGGTTGGTGTCAGGTGTTTTCTTCCTTACTCCCCACATTTTTTATTCATGTAATTACTTTTAATTGTAAGGAGGTTGATATATGAACACAAATGCAGGTCCACATAATGGTAAGAGGTACCAACACCCCTGGAGCTGGAGTTACAGGCCATTATGAGCTGCCCAATATAGGTGCTGGAAATTGCCCTTGGCTCCTCCGTAAGAGCAGTAAGTGCTTCTAACCACTGAGCCATCTTTACAGCTCCTATTTATTTATTGCGAGACACAGTCTCTCAATGAAGCAGGAGCTTCCCGATTCAGCTGTGCTGGCTACCAATGAGCTCCAGGGAACCCCAGTGTTACAGACACATGCTATCCCAATCAGCTTTTAATAGGTGCTAAGGATCTGAACTTGTCCTCATGCTTGTCTGGAAAGTACTTTACTGACGGAGCCATTTTCTCAATGGCATCCTCACCTTTTTAACATCTGACCTCATTGCATGCACGTGTCAAAACGGAAGGAGAATAACTCTCTCCCACTGTTCTTACTGGTATGCTCTGGCAGTCCCTCACTCTACATCAGTGTGTCATGGACCATCTTGACATCATGAGTTGAAGAGCTTCATCCTGGAATCCATCCTCAAGAACCACTCCTCGTAAACACATGATGTTCTTATTAATCAATGGCTGACTGTGTTCCTGCCTACCAGTGGGCTAGATGCTGTGATGGAATCCAAAGAAATGAATTAAGTTCAAGAGAGAAATGCCACCACAAATGCAACTTGAACATGGAGAGATGATGGCGAACACTTCTTGGTTCTTGTATCTAAAAAGCTCAGTTATAGAGCATCTTGGACAGCCCTGGGCTCCATTTCCTGTTGACTCTGAGTCCTGCTGACCTCTCTGCATGCTTCTTGTGTCCTCCTGAGGCTGATGTCCATCCTAGTCCTGTCCGTGTACACCCTACTTTCTTTAAGAATGTGCATTCCCAGAGGGCAGAAACCCTGTCTCTGATACAGCATCAACCATTGGCTAGAACCATCCCTGATGCACGGTTAGCTTTCTGCAAAAAAGTTCCTGGGGCTGGAGAGATGGCTCAGCAGTTGAGAGTACTGGCTGCTTCTCCAGAGGACCTGAGTTCAGTTCCCAGTACCCACTTGAAACGTGGCGGGGGGGGAGGGGGAAGGCTCACAACAGTCTGTACTGCCAATAGCAGGGATATGACACCCTCTGCTGGCCACTGTAGGCACTGCACACACATGAATACACACGTGTGTGTATGCGCGCACACACACATACACTCCATATAAATAAACCTAAAAAAAACAAAAAAACCTGTGACTAGATGCTTTGTTTGTAAGAGTAACTGTAAGCAGACAGACTTGGACCCCACATTCCTCTGAATGTTCTGGACCATCACCAATCAGCTTAGTGTCATCCACAGATTCCATGCTGGAGGTGGAAATAGAGTCAGCTTCCTCAGCTTCACAAAGCACTTTGTGGATGTTGGGGCTTTCATGTCTGACCTTTGGAAGTCAGTCCCGACTTCCCTGCACACTGCCTCTTAGCTGCCAACACAAACTCTTGTATCCACGTTCACTTCCATCCTACCACTTGTATATGAAACACACTCAGCGCACTGTGATGGAGACCCTGAAATGTCACTCAGTTACCACTCCTGCCATCGTTCTAGCAACTTCCAGGACTGTGTGTTCTCCTACTCAGCTGTCACTGATGGTTCAAATACAAACTTCTTCATGCCTAGCATGGACAAGTGGAGGGAAAATGTGAGACTTGGACAACAGCAAAGGAAAGCCACGGTCTGGCCACTGTCCCGTGTCCCTAGACTCTCTTGGCAGTGGATGCCTTTCATGGTTAGGCAGGAGGTCCTCCCTGCCCATCATCTTCTCTGAACCCCTGAAAGGGACATTGAGAGGACCGTCCATCTCTGCAGATGCCAATGTTGGGAAATTGGGGTTTGTCTGAAGGTTTATGCCATCAAGGGCCATTGACAGCCAGGCTTGACAGTATAATTCTCTCCACGGGCTTTAGATTTGCAGTCTGTTTACTCCCCAGTCAATACCATGTGCCAATAAATGTAACCACAAGGTATTGCTGAGTCAGTCTTAAGTCTGAACACCATCTCCTAGCAACAGGCTTCCTTGCTCTGTTTATTTCCTTGGCTTTTAATTTCACAGCCTTTGCCTCCTTAGGGAGTTGTAGGGTCCCAGGGAGGCATCATAGCTCTGTGCTTTGCTACTGGCTAGACCCCAGCTCCATCCACCCAAGATGAGCAATTTTCCTCACATCCAGAAGATGCTCCATTGCAAAAGACACGTGCATGGATGCGTGCATCTACTGATCCTTCTCCTATGTCCCGGAGCAGCTCCCACACGACACCATCCCTTTTCCATCCCCATCAGGTCTCAGGCTATCGTGATCTTGGGAAACACAGGTTGTGGGCCACACTGTCAGCAGGGCCTCCTACCAAAGCTGTAATTTCTCATTTCCCTCTCTTTCCTCTCCGTGGGCTGGCATGAACCAAAGTAAAGTCTTTTATGATAAACCTTATTATTTTTTTAGTGAAAGCCAGAAAGCTGTCAATTTATTTTAATATCCCAAGTGTGTTTTTCTTACCTGCTGCGCTGGTTCATTTTTGTCAACTTGACACAAACCTGGAGTCCTCTGGGAAGAGAAAATCTCAACTGAGAAAGCTTCCATCAGCTTGGCTTGTTGACAAGTCTGGGACGTTTTCTTGATTGGTTATTGACGATTGACATGAGCGAGGATGCAGCTCATTGTAGTCATGGTCACTGCTGAGCAGGTGGTCCTGGGTGGCATAGCAAAGCAGGCTCAGGAAGCCTGGGGAACAAGCCAGCAAGCAGTTTCCTCTGTGGCTCCTGCTTCAGTTCCTGCCGCCAGGTTCCTGGCTTGACTTCCCCAGTGACGGACTGTGGTCCAGACCTGTGAAGCACACCCCCCTTCACCCATTTGCTCTAGTCAGGGTGCTTATCACAGCCACCGAAGCAAACTACTACAGCTGCTTTTAGCCTTCTGAGACACCCAGCCTGACACAAGAGGAAATGAGGCTTTAATTTAGTCACAGGGCCCTTGCTCTTGCACGGCTGGAGGGGTGACAGCTCTGCCGCCAGCCTTGTTGACATCTCTGTGCAGATGGGAGCGGACTTCCCTTCTCAAATCACTCTGCTGCCATTTACTCAGAACTGTCTTGTAAATACACAACTCTGTAATGACTGTGCTGTCAGAAAGAGCCCTGAACAGGCAAACCTTCGCTTCTCGCTCACCCCAATCCTTTGGCTTGGTTGTAGAAATCGTGGGAGCCCTACTCAAGTCAAGGATGTCAGCACCCCACTTCTGACACAAAGTTCCCAGCCTGCTTTGTGTCTTTGTTGATGAGTAGCTGGAAGCCCAAATTAATTTGATGTTTTAAAGCTTTAAATAACTTTTTACTGTTTTATTGCACTATACATTTTTTCCTAGTCCCCTCTCTTCCTCCCCTCTTTCCTTCTACCCTCTCCCATGACCCCCATGCTCCAAATTTACTCAGGAGATCTTGTCTTTTCCTTCTTCTTTTATAGATCCATGCATGTCTCTCTTGGGGTCCTCTTTGTTGTCTAGGTTCTCTGGGGTTGTGGATGGTAGGCTGGTTTTTCTTTGCTTTAAAAAGCCACTTATGAGTGAGTACATATTATATTTGACTTTCTGGGTCTGGGTTACCTCACTCTTTTTTCTAGACTCATACATTTGCCTGCAAGTTTCAAGATGTCATTATTTTTTTTACCCCTGAGTAGTACTCCATTGTGTAAATGTAGTACATTTTCTTTATCCATTCTTCTTTTGGGGTCATCTAGGTTGTTTTCAGGTTCCAGCTATTATGAATAATGCTACTATGAACAAAACTGAGCACATGTCCTTGAGGTATGATTGAGCACCCTTTGAGTATATATCCAAAAGTGGTATTACTGGGTCTTAGAATAGATTGTTTCCTAATTTTCTGAGAAATCACCATACTGATCTCCAAGGTGGCTATACAAGTTTGCACTCCCACCAGCAATGCAGGAGTGTTCCCCTTACCCCACATCCTCTCCAGAACAAACTGTTATCAATGTTTTTTATCTTGGCCATTCTCACAGAATCTCAGAGTTGTTTTGATTTGCATTTCTCTGATGGCTAAGGTTGTTGAGCATTTCCTTAAGTGTCTTTCAGCCATCTTAGATTCCTCTGTTGACAGTTCTCTGTTTAGGTCTGTACTCCATTTTTTTGTAGATGATTTATTTTGATGACAAGTTTCTTGAGTTCTTTGTATATTTTGGAGATTAATCCTCTGTCCAATGTG
Source organism: Dicrostonyx torquatus (assembly GCA_028555095.1). NCBI lineage: Eukaryota > Metazoa > Chordata > Mammalia > Rodentia > Cricetidae > Dicrostonyx > Dicrostonyx torquatus. The sequence continues at coordinate 428,628 of JAQHUG010000555.1, read as the reverse complement.
GGGTCGGTGAAGATCTTTTCCCATTCTGTAGGCCGCCATATTGTCTTGTTGACCGTGTCCTTTGCTTTACAGAAGCTTCTCAGTTTCAGAAGATCCCTTTTAGTAATTGTTTCTCTCAGCATCTGTGCTACTGGGCTTATATATAGGAAGTGGTCTCCTGTGACAATGCATTCAAGTGTACTTCCCAATTTCTCTTCTATGAGGTTCAGTGTCGTTGGTTTTATAATGAGATATTTGATCTATTTGGAGTTGAGTTTTGTGCATGGTGGTAGATATGGATCTATTTGCATTCTTCTACATGTTGACATCCAGTTATGCCAGCACCATTTGCTGAATATGCTTTTTTTCTATTTTATAATTTTAGCTTCTTTGTCAAAAATCAGGTGTTCATAGGTGTGTGAATTGATATCCAGGTCTTCGATTCAATTCCATTGGTTCTCCTGTCTGTTTTTATGCCAATACCAGGCTGTTTTCAGTACTATAGATCTGTAATAGAGTTTGAAGTCAGGGATTGTGATGCCTCCAAAAGTTCTTTTATTGTACAGGATTGTTTTGGCTATCCTGGGATTTTTGCTTTTCCATATGAAGTTGAGTATTGTTCTTTCAAGGTCTGTGAAGAATTTTGCTGAAACTTTGATGGGTATTGCATTGAATCTGTGGGTTGCTTTTGGTAAGACTGCCATTTTTACTATGTTAATTCTACCTACCCAAGAGCACGGGAGATCTTTCCATTTTCTGGTGTCTTTGCCATTTTTTATTTTTTATTTATACTTATTTGCCTGGCTGGGAGTGGGTGAAAGCATGTGAGTGCAGGCACTCATGAAGTTCAGAAGAGGCGCCAGATCCCCCAGAGCTGGAGTTGCATGCAGCTGGGCATCATCCCACACTGGTGCTGGGGACTGAACTCGGGTCCTCTTAACCACTGAGCCACCTCTACCGCCCCTGACCTAACTTTATAAACTGAAATCTATTTGCTTGTGATAGATGTGGACTCCCAGTGGGTTCCTCGGTGTTTGGCTCCTTGCTTCCTGTGTATTGACTTTATCCTCAGAGCAGCCTTCTCCCCTGATAGTGAGATGTAGGCTGTGTATATACATTGATCAGCTTATAAAGTGAGATGTAGGCTGTGTATATCCATAGATCAGCTTATAAAGTGAGATGTAGGCTGTGTATATCCATCCATCAGCTTATAGAGTGAGATGTAGGCTGTGTATATCCATCGATCAGCTTATAAAGTGAGATGTAGGCTGTGTATATCCATCGTTCAGCTTATAAAGTGAGATGTAGGCTGTGTATATCCATCCATCAGCTTATAAAGTGAGATGTAGGCTGTGTATATCCATCCATCAGCTTATAAAGCAGCTATGACACATTTCCCCAACAGCACCAGGAGAACTGCTGAGTCCACTCCCATTGGACCTTCTGCGGGACACATGTGCAACATTTAACCAGCCACTGTGACCTCTGGCATGAAATGTGTGGCATTGGGCCAGAGCAGAGAGAATTTTTCAGAGCCAGGTAGCTCCCTAGGCTGAAAACGAGCTTGTGGGAAGATAGCCACACATTCTCCTGATGGAAGGATGATGCTAAGCTGCTGATGGCTGTCATTTGTGGACTGCTTCTCTGTGTCTTGAGCGCCCAGAATAACCTGTAACTACAGGGAGGTACTAATTTTACTCCCGTTGAAAATAGATAGGAAAACTGAGGCTTTTACATAAGGAACATGACTGGTAAATATCAGAGTGGAAATATGGCCCAGAGTCTGTCAGGGCCCATGAAAACAAGACTTGAGGATCTTAGCTCCCTGAAGCTGTGCTTTCGTCAGGGTCTCAGGGAGACAGATGGCAAGCAGGCCAGCCAGTTATTTTGAAAGATGTGGGTGTGGTGTAGGGAAGCCATGGGAATAGTGATGCACCCTGGGGCCAGTAACCTAGGGAAGACTTTTCCTCCCCTAAAGTAAGAGGGGTGAAGGGAGTCAGGTCACCCACAGTGTGGACAGTACCCAAAACATGTTCCACCAACAAGTCAACGTGTCTCTTGTTCCCTCCAGCTTGCTCTGATCCCCCCAACAGGAAGACCGAGGTGCAGTGGTCACTCCTGGGCAGTGGTCAGTTGGAGAAGGGTGACTGGAGGTTCAGGAAGTGTAAACAATGGGAAATTAGGGTTCAGGGGACTTCGATGTGGCAAGGGAGAATGTATGAGCAGGAACGCCACCAGGGGTATCACTTACGGCATTATTCAAGATTTACTTTATTGCCACTTTTTACAACAATAGTACATTGTTTATTTTTACTTGTTTGTTAATTATTTACTTTATTTATTGCTTTATTTAATAGTTGTTCATTATTTTATTTATGGCATTTGTTTATGTCACTTTTTAATAGTTACAGTCCATTTATCCCTTCATATATGTATACAGCCAATCTTCAGCCTAGCTTGGTACTAGGTCTAGTGAGTAGGGAGGGAGCCATGGTACCTTCCCTCCAGTCTAATGGTGGGACATCAATTAGAGGAAACAAGGCAGACCACTGCAGCATAATGTACATCAGCTGAGTGTGCTGAGGGTCACTGTTTCCCCTTGAGATCCTTGGATCTGTCACTGTCTGACCATGTGACAGGTCTCACTAACCCAGGCTGGCCTTGTCCCAACAATCTTTCTACCTTTACCTCTCAAGTTTTGGGGTTCAGGACTCCATCCCCACAGTCAGCTAAGCCAAAAGATATTCTTAAGCAAGTCAAACGTGGTGCTTGTTAATTGTGACTCTCCTATGTGTGACTTCAATTTGTCCTAGCGATTGTGGGAAGAGGCCACTGCCTAGGGTCTCCTTTGGTAGGCGAGGAGAAGCAAGGTTCAAAGATAAAACCGTTTTCAAGAGGGTAAGACCAAGCTTTGGCATCTGCCTGCTCCTGTTCAAAACATGAGTCTAGATTTCAGGTGGCTACTGGGGACCTGAGGTCAGGTCAGCGGGTCACTGGGATTAACATAGCCTTCTGCCTAAGCAAGGATGAGCTCTTAGCCTCTGATGCAAAGATTTGACACAGCCATCTGGAATGTGCCAGACATGAAGACCAAGCAGACACCGAAAAGCCTCTTCCTCTGCTGTGCCCAGGTACTCCACTCTCTGCACCAAACCCCACTGCTGCCTGTAGCCAGAACTGTCTGCCCCACTGCCATCTCAGTTCTTTACCTCCCTCACCCTCTGTCCCCAGCTGAGCTGTGACCCTCACAAACCACCCCAAAGTTGGGACTGCAGGACTAGCTCTGTAGTGGAGTGTTTGCCTAGTGGGCAGGAGGTCCAGAGTTCTGGAGTTGGAGTTGCCTTGGTGCTCCAGTCCTAGAGATGGGGGACGCAAATTAGGTAGTAACTACATGATATATGATGGGAGTATCTAGCTTTCTTCTTTGCAACCAACAGCTCAACAGAGTACCATACATGTTGGCCTTTGGTGACTGTGTAAAGAGACAGGGACTCCAGCACCCTGCTCTGAACATCCATCCCACTTTCAGCGTATATCAGGGGTCAGCCCCAGGCTTCACAAGGCATCTGTCACTGCTTGGCTCCCCAGCATGGAAACATGGTTCATTGCTATCAGCTTCATCTCCACAGGGAGAGAGTCATAGTGTACAATGTCTGAGTGTGTAACTAAGTGCTGGGTACTTTATAAAGTGCCTTCATGAGCTAGCTCAGCTGATCTCTGCAGTGGACAGTCTAATTACCCCTGGTTTACACCCAGAAACTCTGGCTCAGCCAGAAGTGACTCACCCTGAGTCCATTGTGTGCACGTGTGTGTGCATGCATGCACACACGCACGCACACACACACACACACACACACACACACACACACACTAAGGATTAAAAACCATCTTTTTTGAAGATGCAGGTTTAGGGGATCCAAAGAGGGAAGACGATGTGTGAGGACATCCATGGAGCCAGCCTTTGAGACGGGACTTCCTCTTTCTGGTCAACACCACTATCCTATGAAAACGCAGGCTATGTTTAGAAAATACTGGCTCAGAAGTGAGAAGTGACTCACCCTGGGTCCAGTGTTCACCCATGGAAGATCAAAATTTGAAATCAGGACACTGTGTGCTTCCATCCACTACCCCATCCTACCTCCACTGCCTGTCTTTGTCCGCTGGGCATTGTCTTAACCATCCCTACCATCAGAAGCCCTGCTACTCCTCTGCTCTACCCAGTTATTAATATTATTACTGTATGTGCACATGTGTGTTAGTGTGTGTGCAGGCGTGTTTACATGTGGGCACAAGATAACTTTGGGTATCATTCATCCCTCAAGCTGCCCACCTTGTTTCCTGAGGCAGAGTCTGTCAAGCCTGGAGCTTTCTAATTGGGCTAGGCTGGCTGACCAGCTCACCCCAGGACTGCCTGTCTCTGCCTCCCCAGTGATGGGATTATAAGTGTGTGTCACCACACTGAGCTTTAAAAACACGGATCCTAAAATTCAAACTCAAGTTCTCATGTTTACAAAGCGAGCATTTTATTCATGGAGACATCTTCACAGCCCTTCATCCCTCTAATTATTTAAAAAAAAATGAAGATTTGGGGTCTAAAGAGGAAGGCAAATTCCTTGCATGGAATCATCCACAGAGCTGGTCATTAGGTTCAGACTTTCTTTCCTGGCCAGAAATACTTCTGCAATGCAAAATGCAGGTTGCCCTCACCTGCATTGGCTGAGGAGATGGGTGACATGCCCTCTGAAACTAGACACTTAGGGAGCAGGCACTTGATCCTGCGAGCATGAAGCTGTTTTCCCACTTCTCCTTGGCTACAGGAGGCCATTGGAGCTCCTGATTTTCCAGATCTGAATCTTTGGTCTAGGAAGAAGCAGCCTGGGCTCATATGTCTTTGGGAGATATGGGCCACTTAGGCGTCCAGTCAGGGCCCAGGGGAACTGAGGAACCTAGAGCTATTGACTCCAATCCTGTCAGAAAGGCTTAGCCACAGGAGTCCCTGGCCTGGGGCTCAGGGCGACAAAGGCTGGCTTTTATCACAGCTTCCTATTGACACTGAAAGTTTGAGATGAATAAAATGAAAGGCCAGAACGGCCTAAACAACTCAGCCCCAGGTGAGACTTTCAGGCTCCCATTGTAGGCTAAGAAGCTAGAGACACACAGAAGCCTGTTTGTGTAGGGGTTAGGAAGTCTTCTTGCAGGCCAGGCCAGATAGAGAATTTGAACCCAGACCTGGGGATACTGTATCCCCGCCTCCATCTCAGCTGGGCTTAGGGGTCACTGGCTATTTCTATCCTGGTGTTAAAGAGAGCGACTACATGGCCTGCATGTCAGGGTGCTGATCGAGTGGAAGGCTGAATTGCCCAGTGGACTTCAGCCCAAACATTCCCACTCCAAAAGGCCCCTCCATCTACTCTGCCTCCTTGTAAGTGCAGGTTCAGGGAGGCTGGAGGGCTGGCTCTAAGGTTCAAGAGCACATACCATTCTTGCAGAGGACCCAAGTGTATGCATGCACATACATGAATGCACGCTTGTGTGTGCATGCACATGCCACACACATACAATTAAAAAAAATTCCATCTTTTGAAGCTGCAGGTTTAGGGGATCCAAAGAGAGAAGACAGTATTGAGGCGAGACTTCCTCTTTCTGGTCAGCACCACTATACTATGGAAATGCAGACTGTGTTCAGCCTTAATGGATCAGGACCTTCCAACATGATCAGATTCTCTCAAAGTTCTTCAGTGCCTCCTCAGCCTTGCATCGAAGACAGAGAGACTAACAACTCTCTTGTCCTGACTTCTCTACTTACAGCAGCCCCAAACCCGGAGAGTGGCACGAATTCCCCAGGATGTGATGACACTGCCAGGCCCAGGTCCCACAAGCTAGGAGACAGGCATTTAGAACTGGCTGTTGGCATTTGCCACACTGAGGACAAGGGAACCTGCATTTCATGAGGACAGGGAATAGAGAGAATAAGTGAAGGCAAGTACCCAGGTTGACATTCTTTTCAGCTTGCTGCCAGGATGCCTGACTCTGCTGATACAAAAGATGCCCAAGCCCAGGAAGCCCCATTGCCCGCAGCGGCTTCTCGCCTGGGACCTGACCCGTAATTATTGCCCCTTTTCTTTGATTTTTCTCTGTGCAGCAGCAACATTCCTGCTAGGCTCGGAGCTGAAAAACAGCACCGTGTCAAGCTTAAGAGATTTATAAACAGTGGAAAAAAGTCACAGGCTTGTTGTCCCTAGGCTCATTTTCCTCTCTGTGTGGCAGTGGGGAGAGAGGCCAATAGAGGCAGCTTGGTGACAGGCGTCAAGTCAGAGTGGGGAGGACACAGATGTGTCAGGCACCCAGGGTGTCCATGGGCCAGAAGCTGAGTGTAAGCCAAGGATGCAGCGAGGCTGCCAAAAGCCTTGCAAAAACCGCCTCTGTTGGCAACGAAGCAGGTGCCTACACATGGCCGTGTGTGTATCGTTAACACGGCCCTGGGCTTTATCCGGAAAGGATTTATAGAGCTCATGTAAGCCGTGGAGCCAGGAGGAGAGAGCTGACTGTCCCTCTGGTGCCCTTGCTGAGGAGGAAAGGTCTGGTCAAGCTGAAGCGGTATTTCTGTAACACAAGGAGAAGCATGCTCAGCATGCTAGTGACTGGTCATGTTGGAAGGTCCACCATGCAACATCAATCAGATTGTGAATCTCTAAGCTGGTGGGGGCTCAGAGGGCCCTTAGACTTGGTCACTCACTTTGGACCATCCATTGTGTGAAAGGACAGGGCACTGGGAATCTGCAGCCTGTTCCTTCATGGCCACACCCTTGGCCCGAATCCTTTCCTCTGCTTATGGGATGTTTTGCATTAGATGCCTTTGGATAAATGGGGACACATGGCTGCAGGTAGTCACACTTCCCCACTGCCTCTTCAGAGGCCTAGGGCTCTCCTCCCAGTGAGAACAACAGAGAGGGCCAAGTGTGAAGGAGGCAACCTGAGGGAGCACTTTCCAAAGGGAGCACTGGAGAAGCAATGGTACTGGGGTAAGTTCTGAGCAGAGCTGGGATGGGAAGAAAGGACCACAGGTCTTCTTGTATCTTAACTCTTTCATAGTCGCTCAGAGGCCAAGGGCAGAAGTGCCCCTCTGGTAGCCTGAGGGAAGGCTGCTGGCCCTGAAGACTCAGCATTCGGAGGATGTGTCTATGATGGGGGAGTTCCAGTGTGAGCTTCCCATTCATGTAGCCACCCATCCCCACGGCCCCACGGTCAGCCTTCCATTCTCCTCATTTCCTCTTCCTTTTCTCCTTCCTTGTCCCCTGACTTTCCTACTCTTCCTTCTCCTCTTCTTCATCATCCCACCCCCTCCCTCCTTCTGGTCAAGTCTCCCTTTTTCTCCCTCCTCTTCCTCCTCTGTCTCATTCCCTTCTCTCCTTCCTCCTTTCCCCTGGCCCCAACACAGCAGTGCCTGGGCTGCATTCCTAATGATCCCCTGCTGCTTCTGTCAACTCTCAGGGCCCAGGTTTCCTAATTGGAAAAGCTCACAGGCTGCAAGCCTGCCTTGGAAAGGCAGTCACCAGGAGCCTACAAAGCTCCTTGCAGAGGCTGAGGAGCCTCTTCCTGGCACTGTCCTGGTTTTCACATAGAATTGACAGGCACGTGCCTGCAGACAGCCCTGCCCCCCCCCCGGAGATAGCTCATGAGTGCATGCCTGTATGAGTCTATAGATGTGTGGGCTCTGTGTTCAGGCTGAGTGTGCCTCTGGGTGTCTGACGGTAAGATGTCATGGTGTCTGATGATGCATTTGCTTTGAAGAACACAGAGAGAACCTCTCTGTGGCCTGGAAGCCCACTGTTTGGCACCAGTCTCTCAGAGAGGGGGAGGTGACTTAGACACCTCTGCTCAGGCAGAAGTTCCTGTATAGCTCAGCCATGTTTCTCAGCATTGTCTGCCCACTTATGGCTGCTGAGACCACCTGTGCCTGTGATTAGTGCGTCTGAGATCTCGCTGGTGATCTTTGGGTCCCTGTGGGCTTTGTCGCAGTGCCCAGACCTGCTCTCTGTCATCTTCATTCTCTCTCTCTCTCTCTGTGTGTGTGTGTGTGTGTGTGTGTGTGTGTGTGTAGGTAAGTATCCATACATACATGTGTATGCACACACATAGAGAGGCAAGAGGACAGCATCCAATGTGGCTCTTCAGGCGCAGTCCTTATTTTGGGGGACAAGGTCTTTCATGGGGACCTGAACTCTCTGATTAGACTGTTTAGCCAGTGAGCCCCAGAGATTCACTTATGTCTATCTCCCCAGTGCTGGGATTGCAACTTTGCCACCATCCCTGACCTTTCTTTGTTTAATGGGTTCTAGGGGTTGGACACCTCATGTTTAGAAAGCAGTTTATTTATTACGCTATCTTGCCAGCACCTTCATTCTTAATTTTAGACATGAAGTTCTGGGGGTTTTGCTTCCAGTACCCTGATACCTGCTTCTACCCTCCCCTCCATGTTCCATCCAGTACCTCACAAACACCCACAATAGAGATTCCTTTCTGGGAAGCTTCCAGAACAACCAGGCACTCCCAGGCATGACCATGGAGCATAGCTAACTTGGTCCACCTGGGATGGGGGTGGTCAGGCAGTTTTCCTTCTCTGCCTCTGGCACAGATGGTCTCTGGTGACTTGATGGAGAGGAGGGAATTATCTGGTGTTCTACGCATTCTGGCACACGTGCCCTGGGATGTGCTACCCTGTACAAGCAGGAGAATATTGGAGATACAGTCTGTGCTACAGGAGTGTGCTTTGGTGACTTTCGACTGGATTCCTTAAGGGGAAGGCTGGAGTCTGATGGTTGGACCTGTGGCAGAGTGAAGGGACCCCCCAGTTTCTGCACTGCACTCTGGGAACACAGCCACCCTTCTGCCTCAGTACCTAGGACCTTTTCTAGGCCAGGACTCAGCCTCACAGCCCTGGTCTTCTCCTGGATAGATCCCTCTTCCTTCCTGACCCTAGCGACCTCCTGCAACCTGGCAGCCTCTACACCCCATCCCCCATGGGGCAGGGATAGGATATTCACTTCCCAGCGGCAGTGGCAGCTGGCAGCCCCTCAAGGCGAGGTCACATGTCCCTCTCTCTCACCACCAGGCGCAGCAGACACACACAGAAATCCATGGGCTCTAAGAGCTCTCCTATTGCTTCCTCCTCCCCGACTCAGGCCTCGAGGTGCGGTGATGCCCAGGCCCCCAGCACTAATGCAGAGGTGGGGAATCCCAAAGATCTAGGGCCCAAAAAGATGAAACCTCAGTTGTAGAAGATACTATCCCCGTGTGGGGGTATAGATCCAACCTGTTCCTTTCAAAGGCAGCACCCCTGAAGTCCAGAGGGTTTGTTGAATGTCAAGGACTTATGAAGCCCAGACTAGCCTCTGACTCACTATGTAGCCAAGGATGACCTTGAACTCCTGATCCTCCTGCCTCCACTTCCCAAGCACTAAGGTTACAGGTATGCATCTCTATGTCTAATTTATAGTCTTTGAGGTTAAACCCAGGGCCTCATGTACACTAGGTGACTACTCTATGAACTACATTAGCCCTGGGATGTTACATTAGTGTAGTATTTCCCTACAAATCTAATAAAGGAATCAAGGCAGGGAATATTAAAGCGGCTTCCTCATGTTCACACAGGTAGTTGGAGGCTGAGTGAGCTAGCAGTGAGGCCCGTGTCAAACAGTCCTTCTGTGGGTGTGCCCACAACCATAGCAGGACCCGGACCCTGACTGCACCATCTGACCCCAGCCAGTCACTCACAGTATCTGGGTGAGGGGATGGAAGAAGGCAGTAAAGTGTCTCCACACTCTGCATCTACTCTCTTGGTCCCATAGGAAGAAAGGAAGCCAGAAATCTACATATTGATGGGCCTTTTCATTGTCCCATGAGAAATGGAGAAGAGCTGTCATAGGAGGCCGCTTGTTCCTTCCTGACTGCTCAGCCCCGAAATAATCACACAGAAACTATATTATTTAAATCACTTTAGCTCTAGCTTCTTTTTTTTTTTTTTTTTTTTTTTTGAGACAGGGTTTCTCTGTGGCTTTGGAGCCTGCACTGGAACTAGCTCTTGTAGACCAGGCTGGTCTCGAACTCACAAAGATCCACCTGCCTCTGCCTCCCAAGTGCTGGGATTAAAGACGTGCCACCACCACCCGGCTAGCTCTAGCTTCTTGTTAGCTAACTCTTACATATTAATTTAACCCATCTCCATTAATCTGTGTATTGCCACGAGGCTGTGGCTTACCGGATAAAGTTCCCGTGTCCGTCCCCAGCAGGCTACATGGCTTCTCTCTGACCCTGCCTCCTTTCTCCCAGCATTCACTTTAGTTTTCCCCACCTAGCTCTTTTCTTTTGCCCTATCACAGGCCAAGACAGTTTCTTTATTCATTAACTAATAAAAGCAACACATAGACAGAAGGACCTCCCACACCATCGAGCCTAGGCTCAAACTAAGACTTCACCCTTCCCCACCAAAGGCCTCTTTAAAATATTTTTTTAAATTATTATTTTATTTTATATGTATAGGTGTTTTGCCTGTATGTATGCATACATATCTTGTAAGTGCCACTGCCCACATAGAGAGGGTGTTTCGTCCACTGGAGTTACAGATGGCTGTGAGCTACCCTGTAGGTGCCGCTGGGACTCAAACCCTGGTCCTTCAAAATAGCAATCAGTGCTCTTAACTGTTGAGTCTAAGCCCTCCTTATCCTACATAGAAGTCCAGCTCTCCATGGGTTCTCTGCTCAAAACACAGAGGCATGCATGCTGACAGGTAATCAGGCCAGAGCTTGGATGGGGCACTGCTGAAGTGGGCGGCTTGGAGCCTGGGCGGCTTGTGAGGATGTCCTCTGTTTCAGCCACACTCCCCAGGAGTGCTCGGGGTTAGTAAGTGAAGAGATGAGAAGAACCTGGTCTTCTCTGGAGGCTGTTGAGAGAGGCCATTTTCTCATCTTCCTGTCTTGTTTCCTCCTGTTCCTCCAACAGTATTGGCTTACAGTGACCCTTGTCAGTAACTGTCAGGGAAGAAACATCAAGATGATTAAAGTTGGGGAAATGGTTCCTCTGGGGCAGTGTTGGCAGGAAGGGAGTCCACGACCCCCGAAACAGGAGATGATCTCTAGCTCTGCCTAGGAAACCTCCGGATGTGGACAGCTGGCTCTCATACTCTGCCTTCAGGGGTCTGGCTTGGGAGCGGATGGCACAGCAGAAGTGGGCACTTGGGGCTGGGACAAGCTGAAGCTGGGATGAGTAGCAGACTATTAGACGCCTTGTGTCATTAGAAACTCAAGATCCTGGGAGGAGAAGGAGCTGGAAGGAAAGAGACTCCCAAAACATAAGAGGCAGGGGGCTGCGGAGATGCTTGGCAGGCAGGAGCACACACAGCCACTACTGAGGACCCAGCACCCATGTCAGCTGTCTCATGACCACTGCAACTCCATCTCCCACAGGATTGACATCTCCTCCCCAGGCACACGGACACACACTATTAAAAACAATAAATAAATCTTTCTAACAAACAAACAAACAAACGTTAGAGGCACCATCAGGAGAAATAATCTAGTCATTCAATAGTCACGTACGTGTGTGTGGGGGGGTGCACATTGTACATGTATACACATGTGTGTGGAGGGTACATTTTACTTGTGTCCATACATGCATGTGGAGGTGTATGTTGTACGTGTATACACATGTAGCACATGCATATGGAAACCACAGGACAGTCTTGGGTGTCATTCCTCAGCTGCCTTACACATTGTTGAGACAGGATGGCTTATAGGCCTAGAACTCACCAAGCAGGCCAGGAGATCCTTCTGCTTCTGACTCCTCAGTACTGAGGTTACAAGAAGCTACCATGGAGTTATTTTACGTGGGTTCTGGGCGTGGCACTCAGGCCTTTGTGCTTACATGGTAATCACATTACAAACTGAGGCATCACCCAAGCCCCGTTCATGAAACATTGCTGAAAATCTAAATGATGATGAAGGACACTGATCCAAACACCTAGGAAACTTCCAGAACTGGCCTGGTCCCTCCCCTTAGCCTCCACCCTTCTGACACAGAATCAGGGTCTCTAAGCACGAAAAAGGATGGAGAGCCATCCTCAGAGGAAACTGCATTGTACAAAGGGTAAGACACAGCAGGGTAGCTTGAGACAGGATGGGACCACAAGCCCCTGGGAAATGCCATACCTGTGCCTGGGGAGAGAGAAGTGGCCGGATTTCTGGCGCCTGGGGTTTGAGGTGAGAGGATGTCTCCGGAGAAGTAGTGGCCAGCCTGCTCACTGCTGCAGCAAGGTGGGCGGGGACTGCTCCTCCTAGGCAGCCAGTCTCCTAATTGAAACCATTGTGTTTATGATAATTCCTGTCTGATACAGGAACCCTGGGCTGGGGCTGCTTCCTCCTCTAGAAGGGGCTGTCAGAAGGAAGAGGGCTGGGGGCTGACAGGGATGGGGAGATGGGAGCAGGGAGTGCCAAAGACAGGGAGGCCTTGAAAGAGAGGGCTATGCTGCTGAGCTCAGTTCCCATCACAATGAGCCCCATCCTCTTTCCCCTTCACAGGTGGCCAGCAGCTCCTACCCCTCCCCCATACCTGTCTTCTGAACGTACCTCTTCACAGTGCTGAATGAACCCAGGTTCCTCTTGTGTCATTCCTCAGAATAGCAAGAAAAGACCCAGGGGGAGCAGACAGCAGGGACGGTGACCCTTCAGGTCACCTCCTACACGGGTCCCTCCTATACAGACCTTAGCAAGTTGAGCAAGGCACAGAGGCTGTGATGGAGCCCAAGAGATGAGCTTCATGAGTCCATGTGTTTCTGTGACCTCTGGAGGACCCTGGATTCCATAATGGCTGGTGGAGATTTGAAGGGGCCACCTGGGGTGGGTCATGTGACTGGGCCCCCTCTTTGATGCCGCTGTTCTGGAGCCTGGAGGGCATCCAGGGAGGCTTCCTGGAGGAAGGGGCACCAGACAATCCCTCATCTCTTCTGACACAGGCTCTTAGGAAGCTTCTTGGCTTCTGTTTTGGTAATGGCACCTGGCTCCACCTGCACTTTGAGGTGGCCTAGTTGTGGCTCCAGATGTAAGGGCACTTATACCCAGGGGTGTGTCATTTAAGGCAGCTAGAGAGCCGGGAGACCGAAAGGTGAAATTTGATTTGACCTTGGATGGGGCCATGTTTACTCCCAACAAGGTGGCATCGTGTCACCCACATGTGGATGGCCAAAAGGCCTACAGAGGAAAATGGGATGCAGCCCCTTACAGGGGTTGAAATGACCTCCATAGTCTGAAAGGGAAGCCGGGAAGTGTAGCCTTTCCTAACTCTGAGAGGATATAAAGATCACAGGACTGGGGCTGGAGAGATGGCTCAGAGGTTAAGAGAACTGACTGCTGTTCTGGAGGTCCTGAGTTCAATTCCCAGCAACCATATGATGGTTCACGCCCATTGTAATGAGATCTGAGATCTGGTGCCCAGAACACTATACACATAATAAATAAATTAAAAATTTATTTATTTATTTATTTATTTATTTATTAACTTAATTAATAAATAAATTTTAAAAACCAAAAATAAAAAATAAAAAAACTAAACCTTAAAAAAACTTAAAAAAAAATCACAGGACAGGGACATTATAGCTGTTTCTGCCGAGGAGGATCTTTGTTAGAGGGGGTAGTCCTGGGTCCATTGAAGGGGGGTCTTCTATTCATGTGGCAGGGGAGCGTCTTAACTTGATCGGCTATCATGGATCAGGTGATTGCCATCTTATATTCCTGGAGAGATCTGGAAAATAATTATTAGGGGACTGTAGGCAGCTGGTTTGGTTACAGAGCAAAACCAAGAGATTTCCCGGGAAG
>JAQHUG010000555.1:383155-395059 GCA_028555095.1 Dicrostonyx torquatus | reverse complement strand
AAGAACTAACTCTTTGTCTCATTGATTCTTTGTATTGTTTTCTTTGTTTCTATTTTGTTGATTTCAGCTCTCAATTTGATTATTTCCTGCTGTCTAGTTTTCTTGGGTGAGTTTGCTTCTTTTTGTTCTAAAGTTTTCAAATGTTCTGTTAATTAACTAGTGTGTGTGGTTTAATGTATAATTTAAGCTTTAGAAGTGTTTCTTTTACACATGAGGGTGCCCTTGTATTTGATGCAGAGATGTTCAATATTGGGATTTCCTCTTGATGGATTTTTCCTGTGACTAATATGAAATGTCCTTCATTGTCTCTTTTGATTGATTTTAGTTTGAAGTCTATTTTGTTAGATATTATGATAGTCACACCAGCTTTTTTCTTATGTTCATTTGATTGGAATATTTTTTCCCAACTCTTTACTCTGAGATGATGTCTGTCTTTGAGGTTGAGGTGTGTTTCTTGTATGCAGAAGAAGGATGGATTCTGTTTTCGTATACAGTATGTTAACCTGTGCCTTTTTATAGGTGAGTTGAGTCCATTTATATTAAGGGATATTAATGACCAGTGATTGCTATCTCCTGTTAATTTAGTTTACATTGTTGGTGATGTTAATTTGTGCATTTTTCCCTTCTTTGGGATTTGCTGCTATGATATCAATTGTCTGTGTTTTTGTTGATGTAGCCAACTTCCTTGGGTTGGAGTTTTCCTTCCAATATTTTGTGTATGGCTGGGTTTGTGGTTAGGTATTGGTTAAATCTGTTTTTTTTTTCATGGAGTATCTTGTTTTGCCCTTCTATGGTGATTGACAGTTTTGCTTGGTATAGTAGCTTGGGCTGGCATCCGTGGTCTCTTAATGTCTGCATAACACTTGATGTACCTTCTGGCTTTTATTGTCTCCAATTAAAAGTTAGGTGTAATTCTGATAGATTTGCTTTTATATGTTACTTGGTCTTTTTTCTTTGTAGCTCTTAATATTCTTTCTTTATTCTGTATGTTTAGTGTTTTGATTATTATGTGGCCAGGGGATTTCTTTTTTTTTTGATCCAGTCTATTTGGTGTTCTGTAAGCTTCTTGTATCCTCATAGGCATATCTTTCTTTAGGTTGGGACAGTTTTCTTCTATCATTTTGTTAAATACATTTTCTGTGCTTTTGTTCTTCTCCTTCTTCTATACCTATTATTCTTAGGTTTAGACTTTTCATTGTGTCCCTTGTTTCTTGAATATTTTTGGTTAAGCTGTTGTTAGATTTAATGTTTTCCTTGACTGATGAGTCCATTTCCTCTATTGTATCTTCAGTGCTTAAGATTTTCTCTTCCATCTTTTGTATTCTGCTGTTCATGCTTGTGTTTGTGGTTGTTGATCATTTTCTCATGTTTTCTATTTCTATAATTCCCTCAGCTTGTGTTTTCTTTATTGCCTCTATTTCAGTTTTCAAGTCTTGAATAGTTTATTTCATATGTTTGATTGCCTTTTCTTAGTTTTCTTTAAGGGATTTGTTAATGTCTTCCAGTTATTTGTTTGTCTTTTTCTCCATTTTTCTGAGGGAATTTCTCATTTCCTCTTTAAGAGTCTCAAACATTCTCCTGAAGTTATTTTTTAGGTCATTTCATCTGCTTCATCAATATTTGGTTATTCAAGTCTTGCTGTTGTAGGGTCTTTAGATTTCACTGGTGCTATGTTGCTCTTTGTGGTGTTGTGTGTGTTCTTCCCTTTTCTACTCATCTTTTCCTCTAATAGGTGTGGCTGGGGCTTTCTATGATTCTGTTGATTAATCTTCTAGATGCAGTGAATCCAAGGCTCCGATGGTTGTTCCCCATGATACAGTGAGTGCCACGGTTCTAGTTACCCCTTTGGTCACTCCGTGTTCCTGGAGGTCACTCAGCGCTCCACGGCTTTGCTCCATTCCCTTGGAGCCCTGTCTCAGGCCTGCTCTAGCCTAGGCTGTTGTCTCAGACCCGTTTCTGTAAATGTCACTCGTCTAGATCCATTCCTGGAGAAGTCCCTGGCTTGAGGTTAGTCCTGTAAAGGACTCTGGCTCTGGTCTACTCCCTCGGAGTTCCCAGGCTCGGTGCACCCAGACCCACAGAGGACCTGGCTCAGGCTTACTCCCTCAGAAGACCCAGACTCACACTCAGAGCTGCAGAGGTTTCTTGTTTTGTGAATGAGCGTGGGAACAGCCGGTTTGTAGGAGCAACTTAGGCTTTGAGTTTAAAGCACTAACATCTAGTGTGTGGGGTGTGACTTCCACTGTGCCTGGTGACAGGAGGTTCCTGGGTTTGACGTGTGTAGCCCAATCAATTTGTTGAACTTGGACCCAAACCTTCAGTGTAACCACTTTCAAGGAAGGCCTTAAGGTGCATTTCTCTAATTAGCTTTAAAATGGCATCATTAAATGATCGTTAATGGGTGAGATAATTTATGTCCTATGATTGTTAGTGGAATGGCCTCCCCTCAGCCCTCCTTAGTCACCCCATCTATAGTCAGGCTTGCTTAGCTCTCTTAATGAATAATCTGGAATATAGCTCCTCCCTTGTACTTTTATTATCCACAGAAGACCTTTTTTGTTGAAGACTTGATGAAGTAAAGAAGGCCAGACAGGCCTGAGTTCAAGTTCTGACTCCTCAGGCTGTGTGATTCTAAGCAAAACTCTTGGCCACTGTGAGTAGGCCTCTGGTGTCCTTTGGCTGCCCACACACTTGCTGAGAAGCACAGGTATGAGGATGCTGAGTGTGATCACAGCTCCAGCCCTCCCCTGGCAGCTTCTAGAGAAAGGCTTTCCGTTCATCTCCTACCATCATCATCATCATCATCTCAGAAATGGAGATAAAATCCAAGGTCCTGCGTATGCTAGATAAATGTTTTCTTGTGGAGCTTGGTTCTCAGTCTCTGCCTAACCTCTCTCTTCTTTGATAATTGTGTACATCTGATGATCATACTCGCCCCTCCTCCATCCTCTCATACCCCTCCCAACTCTGTGTTCTTTTCTTTCTCCTTCTTAACCCACCGTGTCCAGTCTGTGCTTCCCATCGTGTCCAGCCTGTGCTTCCCATCGTGTCCAGCCTGTGCTGCCTCTCGTGTCCAGCCTGTACTGCCCATGTACCCTCTGATGTGTGGGCTCGCACTGGAGTGAGATTGACCTACCACGGGTTATATGCAGAGAAAACTGACCTTCCCCACTCCTAGCAGGGCCAGTTGCTAACAGCTCCTCAGCTGGGGGTGGGACTTCAAACCCATCTCTCCTCTCCATGCTGAGATTTTGTCTGGTTTGAGCTTTCCACACGTCTTGGGCATACTGTCACAACTGCTGTGGGTTCTGTGTGCAACTATCCATTTGTGTCCAGAAAACAACTTCCTCTTAGTCATCCACCACCTCTGGCTTTTGAAATACTTATGCCCATGCTTCCAGAACAATCCCTGTGCTTTGTAGAATGGTATATGATGTAGATGTCTCATTTTGAGTTGGTCATTCTGCAGTCTTATTAGCTTTGAATCTTCGGATATGTGTGTTTCATTTGGAACACCCGTGGAGGTCAGGGAATTAGTAAGGAGAGGGGGATTCTCAAGAGCGGGGAGACAGAGCACAGTGGTATAAAGGTCTAAAGGGGAATAGTGGAATGGGGAGGGTTAAATTGGGGTGGGGTGGAAGGGCATGGCAGAAGAAGTAGAGGGAAGAATAAGTAACCCAAACGAGTTTCATGAAAATTTGTCTAACTTTTAAATGTGTGAGTGCTCATCCTCCAAGGAACTATCTGGAATGCCATTGGGCAATTAATTCCTCACCCGCCCCACTGTGGGAGAGCCTTTCTCAGGTCCCCTCCGTGTCTCAGCCTTGTCTTGTCGACTCCCACTGACAAGTCCAAGTTTTTAATCTATCTACTGTGAAGCCTTGTCGTCAAAACTGTAGGATGACGGTGTGACTTTCTGTGCCATCCTGACGGTGTGACTTTCTGTGCCATCCAGTCCTGCTCACTCTGACCCTGAGCGCCCCCACTCCTGGAGCAGGTTTATATAAACTCCTGTTTATAGAAGGAAGACGGGACGGATTTCAGACGGCTGCAGCTGAAGCCCTGTGAGATCCTCCATGGCAGAGCGGCTGGTAGGACGGAAGCCAGCTAAGGTGCCAGAGGGGAGGGTTTGGGGAGTCTGCCTCCATGCCTCTGAGTTTGACAGGTTTGAGCACAGCACTGGCAAGGGCCTTTCAATCTCTCCTTTTCGAGCATCCCTGCTCCTCCACACTAACCAGGTGCAAGACTGTTAACGATGGCAGCATTTAACCATGGGTCCCTGGAGGAGGGTAAACTTCGACCTGAAGCTGGAGAGGAGAGTGTGTTAAGGGTGGGCGTGGGGACAGAATTCCGTGCCCAGGAGGCCTGGTAGGTGTGCGAGGTGGAAGAGCAGGCAGACTTCCTGGAGGAGATGAGGACCTTCACAGGGAGCTGTGAAGTGAGGAGCGGGTGAAGGCCAGGTCTAGGGCGAGGCAAACCGTGTGCAAGGAATATGTGTAAATCTCAGCTCTCAGGCTGGGAAAATTCTACAGCTGTGGATCTCTGTCAGTTTTATATTAACATTTACCTAACAGGTAGACTGAGAGATTGTGTTATTTACATACATATATATGGAGGCTGGCTGGACCCAAGGATCCTTTCCTGCACATGACGTTTTATTGATTAATAAATTAGACACTTACAGATCAAGCACAAATCAAATCTATCCATTTCAGACACCCATCAGGCTCAAATGAATGTAAATCAGGAGGCTTCATTTGCATACGCAAAGCAAGCCATTTAACTGTCATTTGTCATCTGCACCCCTGAGAGGCTGTAATTTGCTTAGCAAGGCAGCCTGCAGCAGGCCGCCCCTGTGCTCTCTGGGTGACTTCTGAGACTGGAGCCCTGTGTAGCAAATATGTAGGGCTGGGCGGAGGCCTGAGGAGGCCTCCAGATTTCGGCTCCCTCCCAGAACAGCCTGCATGGCTGACTGCAGAAGACGGTTGTTGATGTGGAGTGGGGAAGCACCTCAAAGTAGGGATGTGCAATTGTCTGTGCATTCACACACACACATAGGGTCATGCAGAAGGATGGGGTGGCCGAGTGAGTCACTAGGGGAGTGATGGTTTCCTGCTGGCCTGTGTTGATCATGGGGCACCTGTTGTAGGTGGGAAGAGAGCTGATCGCCTGGAGTTTTTTCCCCGTGTTTTAAAATCTGCATGTTTGGGGAAGGGCAAGATAAAGAAGTTTTAGGGTAGTTTTAGTTTTTCAGAATTTCTCAAAAACTGGGCATGGTGGCATATGACATATTCTGTAACTCCAGCATTTAGGAGGTGCAGACACGAGGACCAGAAATTCAAGAATATCTTTGGCAACATACTGAGTTTGAGACCAACCTGGGCTACATGAGACCCTGCCTATAAACAAGCAACTTTCCCCCTCTTGAGTGCCAAGGAAACAAGGCTAAAGGGGACATTGTCCCCAGGCTGTCTGTGTCACTGTGGGTCACAGTTAAGGGAAAAATCTATGGTGACTTTCTTGGGACTGTACAGAAGTGACTCACAGTCTGGGCTCTCTCTCTCTAGCCCTTCTTCTCATCTTTCTGCTCACAAATCCAGTCCCTGGCCAGCAGTGGACAAAGTACAGGCTATGCAGGACCCAAATCCGAGCCTCGGTTTGAGTCTAACTTTGGACCCCGAAACTCACCTTTCCAGGCTGTCACAGAGGCAGGGGTTCAGTCACTGACCAAGTCTGGCACCTCTGCCCTGCTGCTGGAGGGGCTGGGCATGCTTGCAGGTCTGCCGGACAGCCTAGGCTGTCTCCCGCAACCTTTATGGAACTTGGCCCATGCGAGATCACACTTGCCAATGCTGGGCCAGGCCTGTATACAGTTGGTGCTCATAATAATTGCACCCTTGGGAAAAGAAAGCCCCATGAAGTCTGCTTCAAAGGGTGATTGATGATAAAACATCTGAAGGTGCTTGACGGTCTTTAAACATTTGAAGGGGCAAAGCAGTAAGAGTTTGATTTTGTGGCTAAGTATTGGCCTAGGGCTGGATCTGTGGGAAACTGCAGCAGGTGGGGAGTATGGTCTATGAATGATGTGTCTGTGGGTATCCAAAGGATAGAACCAGAAGCCAGAGCTTTCCACAGAAGATGAAGAAGTTTCACATCTTCCCTAAAGGAGCACTTATTGAGCACCTACTGTGTACCAGGTACCTTCTTAGGTCTTACACTGGACCCAATGACAAACAGTCTTGTTTATCTGGATTCAGATGGTCTGTGAGGTTCTGAAGTGACAAAGACCAGCTCATACCCATGGAGACAAATGCCAAGGACTACAGAGGGAAACCTAGTAACCAGGTTCCCTGCTGGGAGCCTGCCTTCTCCTTACAACCTGCCCCCCTCCATGGGCCCATACCTGACACTCCCCTGGGGCCCGGCTTCTGGCCCATCAGGCAGGACTCAAGGAAAGCATCAAGGCCTCAGAGTTTGTCCTTTTTCTTTTGAAACACTCCACGATCTCACAGAGAGGTTGTTGTCAGGACCCCTGGCTCTCCTGTGATTCCTGCACAAACCCCACCCACAGAGCCCTACAGTGATGTCTAGGCCAGGGATTTGGGAGTCCTGGTGGTCTTCACATAGTCTCTTGCTAACTCCAGCCTGCTTGATTCTATCCCAAATCCCAGAAGAGTGCAGGTGGGAGAAGATGAGGGGATGACAGGTGTTCTGTTCAGATGTGGCCTGTGTCCCCCATTCTGTGTGAGGGTTCAGCACCCTCATCAGGTAAATATTTTGAATATTCTGGCCCTTTGGGTGCCACCTAAGCATTTCATTCTCTTTATTATTGCCCAGAACCCCACCCACACACCAGGTATGGTAGTTTGAAATAAAATGGCCCCCAAAGGGAACGGCGCTATTAGTAGGTGTGGCCTTGTTGGAGGAAGTGTGTCACTATGGAGGTGGGTTTTGAACTCTCATCTATGCTCAAGATACTGCCAAGTGTATGAGTCCACTTCCTGTTGCCTTCTGATCAAGTCAAAACCAGCACCATGTCTTCCCGCACGCTGCCATGCTCCCCGCCATGATGATAATGGACTGAACCTCTGAACTGTAAGCCAGTCTCAATTAAATGTTTTCCTTCATAAGAGTTGCTGTGGTCATGATGTTTCTTCACAGCAATTAAAAGCCTAACTAAGACACCAGGTCTTCCTGGGCACCCTGGTAGGTGTGTCTAGCCCATCACATACAGAATACATGCGTCAGAGGATAGCCAAGAAGAAGGCTGTTCTAGTTTCATTTCTGTTGCAATGGTAAAATGTCCTGACTTCAAGGGGCTTAGAGTAGGAAAGACCAACTTAGCTCACAGCTGCAGGTTCCAGTCCATGCTTGTGGGGAAGTCAAGGCAGGGACTTAGAGCTTCTGGTCACACTCACAGTCAAGATGGGAGAGGAGGCACAATGGACCCTTGCTGTCTCAGCATTCAGTTAGTTCAGGACCCAGTCTGCAGAATGGCACTGCCCACAGTGGGCTGGTTCAGCTGACAATCAAGGTCCACCCATCCACATTCCTACAGGCCAACCTGAGCCAGATAATTCCCCACTCTAGGCTGTGTCAAAATGCTGCCTCCTTCCACATGTCCACACCACAAGAAACCTTGCTTCCAGAGACGCCTGACTTTCCGGCACCGCCATAGGCTGGGCACTGCCACTGACTGGGAACCGCCATTGGCTGGGCACCACAGGAGTAAACACGCCTCCCTTCCTTACTTGGGTCACAGTCATCATCCCCAGAGAATCCCTCCAGTCTGTCCATTTTACAGATGCAAAGTCAAAGCCACAGGAGAAAGGAACCCAGTCTTTATATCAAAGATCACAGCCCGTTCTGTCTCAATGTGGGGCCATGTTGTGAAAGAGTGACGGAACCCAGTCTTTATATCAAAGATCACAGCCCGTTCTGTCTCAATGTGGGGCCATGTTGTGAAGGAGTGACTTTACAGACTGCTCCGCTTTCCTCCCGTCCCTCTCTGTCAGTCTCTTTCCGCCTTAGGGAGAGAAGAGGTTGCTAAGAGGAAGTGGGTCAAGGTGAAATGTTCCCACACGATTTTGAACAACCCAACCTGGACCAGATCTCCCTTTTCGGACACCCCTCTGCCGTCCTCATCCCTGCCACCCAAGTGCTTAAGGGCAAAGCTCAGAGCATCTTGTTACTGTTTTTGTGAATCTTGGATGATAATTATATGTATAAAATTCGATTGCTTAAACCGTTCAGGATTAATCGGCACCAACACAGAGCTGCGCTTTGCCTGTAATTAGCGATTCCCTGGCAAATGCATTTTGCAAAATAGCACTTGATTTTAATAACAGGCTGTTAGTATTAGAACGCTGTGCCCACTTCCTTTCAAATTGTCAAAGAAGCCCCCATCCCTGGTGCCCTAGGCTCTGCTGAGGACTGAGCGCCTTCTGGAAAAGGGGTCTTAGCGGCAGTTCTAAGCACCCCTTACTTTTTTCCTGTCTGTAGGGGCCACCAAGATCTCAGCTGCTGACAGACTGATGTAAGAAACTCAGCTTTCCCGTCATGCATCCTTTCTCCTCCCTCTGTTCAGCATACACACACACACACACACACACACACACACACACACACTGCCAGTGACTGCCCAGCCTCCCCCTGACTTCTGGGTCCTCTCTCTGTTAGCAGGGGCTCCCAGTCTTTTGGGAGGGGTGGTTCAAGACAGGGTTTCTCTCTGTAGCTTTAGGGCCTGTCCTGGAACTCGTTCTGTAGACCTGCTGGCCTCGAACTCACAGAGATCTGCCTGCCTCCATCTCCCAAGTGCTGAGATTACAGGCGTGCACCACCACCTGGCCAAGCAGCTCTGCTTTGGTAGACTCTCTGGTTTTCACTCTCCTTCTAGCAACTTCTCCGGCCCTGCTGTCTGTTTGCTCTGTTTCTGCACTTCCCTCTTTGGGCCCTGTTTGCACTGCTCTCCTCATCTTCCCAGGTTAAATGGAGAAGCACCCTGCCCCCTTGAGTGCACTCTGAGTGAGTTGAGGGCAGGTCCCACAGTTTCCCTAGTCACAACCCTGGTAAGCCTCTGCCATTGAGACCTAGAGTGCAGAGTAGGAGGTGAGCTCTGGCTGACAGCTGACAGCCCCTCCTTCCTCCTGATGCCCCGGTCCAGGCCTTCAGAGTCCTGTGCCCTTGCTAGGGCTGTTGTCAGCACAAACCCAGCTGCCTGGCCCTCTCTGAGTGTGTGAAGCACCAGAGTGACCATGAGATGGAGTTTTCTGTGGGGGTGGATCGTTAAGGAAAGGACAGGGTATGGCAGATGCTGGGGCAGGTGCCAGGTCTGCAAAGGAGGGCTAGCATGCCAACCCGGAGTTTCCCCCTTCTTCCCCTGCACCCCTGGAGGATCTCACAATAGACCCTCTATTTTCCCAGAGCCTCTCCCTCTGTTGCCAGCATAGACCCTCCTGATATTCTTGCTGTCCCTTGACACCTCCGGCCCCTCCCTGTCTAGCCCACATCTTCACTCTGCTTGCTGTGCCCTCAGCCTGTCTCTGCTACACCATAACAGCTGCAGGTCAGAACCACAGCATCAGCTAGACTTCCTGTTTCCTGCTTCTTGCTAGTCAGGAGGGTCTCCTGTGGCTGCCAGAAGGTTCTCACTAAACTTCATGATATATTGCTTTGAGTCCATTCTGGGTCTCTGTTCCTTCAGAGCCCAAGTGACTCCCCCTGCCCACCTAGTTCTGGAGCACTCAGCCTTTACACACAGGTGGGCCATGTTGTGCCGAGGACCACGCTACTTGGAACACCCTTCTCTACCCTTCTGCTTCTACACATTCCAGAGGAAATGCATTCTAGTGTCTACAACTATGGCTTATCGTCTCTGTAGAGTGTTTGTTGATTAAATGATGAATCTCAAATGGGGAGTCATCATTCTCTAGATCTTCCCGGGAACCCCTCCCCCACCATATCCTGGACTTACTTCTCTCTCTCTACCTCTCTTGTGTGTGTGTGTGTGTGTGAGAGAGAGAGAGAGAGGGGGGGTCCTCTTGGTGTCAACAAAGACAAGTCATTTTAGTTTCAATTTATTAAACATTTTGGAGAGTTGAATATTCACTTCATTCAGAGTAAGCACCTACAATGTATCAAACACTGTTCTAACCGCTGCAGATGTGACCACTTTGCTCATTCATTCATTCATTCATTCATTCATTCATTCAGAGTACAGGCACCTACTATGTGTCAAAACAGTGTTCTAATGGTGCCAGCTGTGGAGATGGCAGAACTTGGCCTCTGCCCCCTCTCTCTTCCCACTTCTCCTGTTAGTGCCCTCAGGGTTTCCCTTGGTCAGGCATACTCCATATACCCCCCAATACACACACACACACACACACACACACACACACACACACCTCTGCACTGCCAGGGAAGTCCCTGCTCCTCACTCCTGTCCATCACTTGCCCCAGCCTGCCCACTTCCCACCTGCCTCTGGCTCTCTTGGGACATGTTAGGCATACTTCATTAGTGTATGTGAACCCGAAGTAAAAGCCACGTCTCATTCATTAGCCCTTGGTGCCTGGACTACAGTAAACACCAGATATATGCATGGTTGAATGGGCATAAAGTAATGGTTGCGTGTATCCCAGATTATCGCATCTCATATGAGGACCATCCATGCAGGGATGCTGGAAAATGACACCTGCTGGCTTTCACTGAGTGCTTCCTGGGTGCCTGTGTAGGGCTGGCTTCTGTGGGGAGATGAAGAGTCCCTGCTTGTCACTGTGCCCCATAGATCTCCCTGGGAGGGGAGAAGCCGTGGAGGTAGGTTCCCTATCACAAGCCCAACATCCACAGTGCACCAAACCTCCATATGTTGCACAACTCATTGGGTTTGGGGGACTCGGTTTCCCTTTTTTAGGGATTCTAGTAGTACTGACTTCATAGGGATGGTGAACAAATGTTAGTTGCCAACTATGTGCCAGGCATCAGAGAGAAAACAGGGAATAAAATAAAATCAGCCTAGCAGAGATAAGGAACACCAGCCACAAAGATGCTTAGCACAGCATCCAGGCACAGGTGGTAGACATGCTCTAGGTTCTTGTTCCCAGCTGATGAAATGTGTCATTTTATAGATCTATATAGATATAAACAAAACCAAGGCCTGGAGAACGAGATGACACTTACAGTCAGTCGGCAGGCAGCCACAGGCCTGGGAGTCACAGCCAGGATGTCCCAACAGGCCTCCAGGATTCTAGTGCACCACTGCCCACTGTTCTTTGGAGAGGGACGGAGGTTGGTGGTAGGTGGAAGATCAGGTTGGTGATCCATGCTGCTCTCAGTGATTCACTTTCTGTTGTCACCCAATTTGTTCAAGCAGAAATAATCCCCAGCCCCCCAGCCCCCCAACACAGCGGGCTATCACCTATACCTGCCTTGCTAAGAGGTGATATGGACTATGCCAAATGAGGGTGTCTTCTGCAGCGCCCCTGCACAGGTGAAGTGTCAGACTAGCAGGTGTGTGCACGAGCCACAGGAGAAGCAGCTGCATGGGCAGCGCATGTAAGAACCCACCTCAGACTGCAGGACAACACCTTCCAGGACCTAGTGATGTTCTCTAAGGAAGTCAACACCAGACTCACTCTGAGAAGGGCATAAACTGGGGGCGTGGTTTGCTTTCTCACCCAGAGATTTCTTTCACAGATCAGGCGAGATCTCATCTCATCTTCCTCTCTCCTGCATGGCAGGTAGGACTGTTAAAGTCCTCACCTCTCCCCTCCCCGACCCAACTTCTACCTCAGCCTGCCCCTCCCCTCCCCTTATCCCACCTCCACCTCAACCCTTGCCTCACCTCCTCTAACACCATATCCACCTCAGTCTGCCCCTCCCCTGCTGTGACCCCACCTCCACCTCAG
>JAQHUG010000555.1:363368-382849 GCA_028555095.1 Dicrostonyx torquatus | reverse complement strand
TCAGCCTGCCCCTCCCATCCTGTGACTCCGCCTCCACCTCAGTCTGCCCCTCCCCCGCTGTGACCCCACCTCTACCTCAGCCTGCCCTCCCCTCCTGTGACCCCCACCTCCACCTCAGCCTGGGACTCAAACCTTTCAAAGACCAAGTATTCATACAATGTAACAAACTTAGACATGGACTTCATGCACTTGGCAGTCTTTGGTGGATGTAGCAGACCATACAATGGGGGCAAGGAAAATCCAGTTTCTTCTGCCATCAGCTCAGCAGATGTCCCAGTGCCAGACCATCCTGCAGCCACTGTTGATCCTCAGAGGAGCACAAGCCATTGGTGTCGGGACCCCTCTCCAGTGTAGTCAGTATATCCGAAGTGCCTGGGACAGGGCCCGGTAAGCGGTAGATAATCATGATGAGAGGAGCTCAGAACACCTGGCCTAAGAGGGGAGCCCAGCACCAAGGTCCGCGACCTGCTCTATGCCCTACTGACTGGGTCAGGGAATCAGCTCCGAAGAGGCCCAAGTGTTTCTTCAAGATGGCACAGCAAATCAAGCCCAGATTTGGGAATGGTCCATCTCTGGTCACTCCATGATCTTTGTCTTTGTTTGTGTGAGCATTCATGTGCATGTGTGTATACATACATACGTGTGCAGGCCAGAAGACAGACTCGATTGCTGTTCCTCAGGGAGAATGCACCTTCTTTTGGGGACAGGGCCTCTCACGGGTCTGGGACAGGCAAGTCCCAGGGAGATGGCTACCTCCCCAGCTCTGGAATTAAGGAGTCCCTCCACCATGCTGCTCCTTGTGCTTGGGAGGTTGGCTATCTTCCCAGCCCAGACTCCATGATCTTATCAGAAACCAAAGTGAGTGAGTGGGTGAGGAGTTCACAGTGGGAGGAAAGAGAAGCCAAGCTGGCTAACAGGCACGTGCCATCTAGGGGATGGGTGGACTCCAGGGAAAGAGCCCTTTTAGGCATGTGATTTTCTAATGAGCAAAATAGGTGGAGTCAGGCAGAGCTGGTACAAATGAAATTAGGTGACCTCTCCTTGTCCTCTCAAGCGGTGCTTGGAGTCAGAGCTTCTCTGATTCAGTATTTTCCCGTTTCCTTATAAGTATTTTGGTCCCCGGAAAACCAAAAACCTGGTGACCCTTCAGTGGCTGACTTGGTCTCAGTGGTTTTGGTGTCAGTGAGTTTGGTGTCAGTGGTTTTGGTGTCAGTGGGTTTGGTGTCAGGTGAGTTGGGACATCTTGGCAGAACCAAGAGTTAGAGGCTCCTGAGCCTTGTCAAGGAACAGGGAAGATGGAGGCATGGTTCAGTCTGAGTAGCTGTTCCCAGATGACCTCACAGGAAGTGGCAATGCCACTTGTCACAGTGTGCCTTCCTTAAGACTGTAGTTGGGATGTGTGTTCTTGTTTGGGAGGATTTCTCAAGAAACAGATGGGAGATGAGGTAGCAGGAAAGCAGGGGATGAGGGCGCTTGCCAGGCACCCACCCCTGCGAGCACCTGGGATTACTTAATCTCACAGGGCACGCTAGCAGCCAGCAAGCAATGAGCCTCAAATTATAGGCCTTAAGGCTGAGTAAGCAGGGGTGTTTGTGTCCTGCTGGCATCAATGGCCGAGGACTTCCTGAGTTGTGGGGAGGACAAGTCCCCGCCACTCTGGACCCATTGTACAGTCCAGCCATGTGGCTCTGAAGTGCAAGAAACCTCTAAGAAGAAAAGTGCATTTGCTGGCTGCTGGGAGCCGCACAGTGTCATGAAGAGGTAAAGAAGTTGGGGACATCAGGGATACCTGCCACACTCAAGTTGAACCACTGAGGTGGCTCTCAACTCAGAATTTTAAACAAAGAAGCAAGCTTATTATTATGCGTTTCCTTAATTTGTTTACGTGTGTGTGTGTGTGTGTGTGTCTGTCTGTCTGTCTGTCTGTGTGTTCTCCATGCAGGTGGAGGTCAGAGGACTCTTTCATGAGTTCATTCTTTCTTTCCACCATGTGAGTCCTAGGGATTAAATTCAGATCATTAAGCTTGGCAGTGAGTGCTTTTGCCTGCTTGGCCATCTTTCCAACCAAGGCCTTAAGGGAAATCAGACAGAGCATAGGGATTGGGGACCACTCTCAACTTCCCCACACTGGGTGATCCTCTAGGAAGTGATTCGGGGTATGGAGGTAGGGGAGAGAAATGAAAGGACTGAGGCAGGGCGAGCTTGAGAATGCTGCTGCTACAACATCAAAATGACTGCAGACCTTCTCAGATCCTTTGCTTCATTGCATGTATATTCATGTAAAAGTACATACATATGTAATTTCCTTTTCATCAAATAGCAATGCTGATTTGCATCGGAATATATAATGCACCATATGTGAGATAAATGTCCACTTTGTATGTATGTATATAAATATGTGTTGTTGGTATTTTTTCCTCCCCTCCATTTGACTCATGGAATCATTTCTTTCCAATCTAGTTCTGTGAACCATCCCTTGGAACTGACGCTCAGAAAATTTTTCTAGCACTTTCCCATACGCAGTTCCGACAGATTCTGTTAAAACAAGAATATCTCATGTCTCCAGATTAAATCCCCTCATACTTTCCAGCTGTGGTGGTGACTACCTATAACCCTAGCACTTGGGAGACAGTGGTAGAAGCCTCACTAAAGGTTGGGGGGTAACCTGGTCTGCACAGTGTATTCCACACTAGCCAGGACTGTATAGTGAGATCCTGTCTTAAAAGTCAAAAGCAAAGCAGAGCCGTGTGTGCTGATGCCTAGCTATAGTCTCATCACCAGTTGGGAGATGGATACAGGATCATCAGGAGTTCAAAAGCAGCCTCCGTTACATGATGCGCTCAAGCCCAAGACCAGCCTGGGCTACAGGAGATCATCTTCCTCTCAAAAACAAATCAAAATGGAAAACAGCTCCCTAGGGTTGTTGAATGGCTCTCAACTTCAGCCTGTCACACCGGGCTTTGTGACAAGGCCTCCTCCACATGCATACCCTGCTCCCTCCTGTGCCCACTCTGGCCAGGCTTCTCTTCCTGGTAGCTCCTCGGGGTCACCTTGGCTTTCAGTACTCTGGCTCTCTGACAAACTGCCCTCCTCAACCATCCACTCTCCGAGACCCAGCCTGAATATCACTTTGAGCAAGTTTCCTTTGTTCCCATCACTGTCTCAGTAAGAACTCTAGGCCCCTTATAGCATCTCCTCTCCCACTCAGCCTCCTGCTCCTCTCTCTGGTGGAATTTTCCATGCTCTTTTCACCTCTGCACAGATGAGCTAACGGCCACTTGTCCTGTGTGTGTTTACAATCTGTCTCCTGGTGCCAGAATGCTCTGCCCACAAGGGCATCGATCATCTCTCTCTTCCCTCTTCACAATACCTAGTGCACAGAAGACTCAAAAAATTCCTTATTTGGACCACTGAGAATGGGGCTGGGTTGGTAGAGCTCACCTGGCATGTATAAGGTCCCAGAACAACATAATGAGTAATGCTGACAGACACCTGTGATCACAACCCTCAGGTCGTAGAGGTAGGAGTCACCCTCAGCTACACAGTGAATTAGGGCCCAGCCTTGGCTGCCTGAGGCCGTGTCCAAAAAAAATCAAAATAGAAATCTTGTTAAATGAGAGACTTTGGGTAACGCCTTCATCAGCTTTTCTGTTCTAGTCCCTTAAGTGAGTGATTCCTGAATATTGAGCTCACTAATAAACAATCGCTGACATATCTTGCATCCCGAACGCATTGCATGGGCCCTTGTTCCATTCCCCACCTCTATAGCTAAGAGTTGAGAAGCTCTTGACCAAGGATACACTGAACAAATTATTATAAACGTCCTTTAGGTTTTTTCCAATCTGTGCATATGTGTATGATGTGCATGTCTGTGCGTGTATGATTTGGTGGTGTGTGTCTATGTATGTGGAGGTCACAGGTTGACACAGGGAGTCTTCCCTAGTTGCTCTCCACTTCATTCATTTATTCTGCCAGTCAAGCTTGGAGCTCACCCATTACCCTAGCTAGCCAGCTTGCCCTGGGGAATCCCATCCACCTTTTAAGCCCCAATAGGCTGGCCACAATGTCCACTCACCATTTTCCTGGATTCTAGGGACCCAAACTTGTCTTTAAATGTGATGCAGATGACTTTATCCACTCGACCTTCTCCTCAGCCCCTTGAATTTCTGTAATCATGGCATCCAGTTTGCATCCTGACTGAGCTGGGAGCTGGGAGAGTGACTCGTTCATGGACACCTGACTTCCCCAGCCTACAGAGGCTTGTGTCTTTCTCTGTCACCTGCCAGACAGGTTGCTGTCACATCGTGTGGGGGATACTGGCTAGAACTGCCTTCTCGCCTTGACAGTGGTGCTGTTATATGTTCTCCACTAGGCAGGAAGACAAGTGTTTTCCCAAGTGCCATGTGCCTGGCACTCTGCACAGGCCACTAGATGTGCATCTAGAGAGATGTAGGGCTCTGGGTGTAGCTGGCTGGCCCAGGGTGACAGCTAGTAGAGGACCGCCTTGTTTGAATATGAGCTACTCCCTACAGCCTCATGTTTGAACACTAGGTCCCCAGATGGTGGCTCTGTTTAGGAAGGTGCTAGAAACTTTAGTGTCAGAGCTTTGCTGGAGGAGGACTTTCAGGTTTGTACTCTGGCCCTACTTCCTGTTCTCTCTTTCCTAAGTATGGATACAATGTGACCATCCAGCTTCCAACTCCTGCTGTCATGCTTTCCCTGTCTGCTGCCTCCCCTTCACCTCCACCCCTGACCCCAGCATGATGTATTTCCCCTCTGGAACTGTAAACCAAAATAAGCTCCTTCCCCATAGGGTTGTTGATCATGGGAACAGAAAAGGACCTGATACACATACACCTGCCTCTCCTGCTGTGCCGCTCATTGCTGTGCAGTGCTGTGCTGTGCAGCGCAGTGCAGTGTTGTGCAGTGTTTGCTTGCAGTGCTGTGTTGTGCAGTGCTGTGCTGTGCAGTGCCGTGCTGTGTTGTGCAGTGCAGTGCTGTGCTGTGCAGTGCCGTGCTGTGTTGTGGATGCTGTGCAGTGCTATGCTGTGCTCTGCTGTGCTGTGCAGTGCAGTGCTGTGCTGTGTAGTGCTGTGCTGTGTTATGCAGTGCTGTGCAGTGCCGTGCTGTGTTGTGCAGTGCAGTGCAGTGCTGTGCTGTGTAGTGCTGTGCTGTGTTATGCAGTGCTGTGTTGTGCAGTGCTTTGCAGTGCTATGCTGTGCTGTGTTGTGCAGTGCTGTGCTGTACAGTACTTGCTGTGAAGTAGTGTACTGTGCAGTGCAGTGCTGTGTTGTGCAGTGCTGTATTGTGCAGTGCTGTGCAGTGTTGTGCAGTGCTGTGCTGTGCAGTGTTGTGCTGTGCTCTGCAGTTCTAGAGGCCAATGGCCACTCCATCCACAGTTTCCTCTCCTTCCCATGGCAGAGAGACTCCTTTNGTGCAGTGCTGTGCTGTGTAGTGCTGTGCTGTGTTATGCAGTGCTGTGTTGTGCAGTGCTTTGCAGTGCTATGCTGTGCTGTGTTGTGCAGTGCTGTGCTGTACAGTACTTGCTGTGAAGTAGTGTACTGTGCAGTGCAGTGCTGTGTTGTGCAGTGCTGTATTGTGCAGTGCTGTGCAGTGTTGTGCAGTGCTGTGCTGTGCAGTGTTGTGCTGTGCTCTGCAGTTCTAGAGGCCAATGGCCACTCCATCCACAGTTTCCTCTCCTTCCCATGGCAGAGAGACTCCTTTGAGGGCTGTCATGGCAAGCATATAGTCTGTCTCCCAAATGCTCTTGTCTCTTTGTCCTTACTTGCATATCTTACTGTCCTAGTGATGTCACAGCCAGAATGTGACCACATGCATGGCCCTGATTATTAAGAATCTAATAGAGGCAAAACAGCATGTCTTTCTTGGCACTAAGAACAGCCCAAACAGTGCCTTAGGAGTGTCTCCTTCCAGATTCTTTCCTCTGTAAACAGGTGGTAAGCGGCATCATTCTTCCCATTTGCTGAGGACCTGCCTGCCAGCCAGGGCCATGTCATTTTGTAAATTCCATTTTGGTTGAACTTTGGCAATTTTATTAACTACATTAATTTGGTTTCTAGATAAAAATGATCTTGTATCTCTGAATTTTTGATTGCCCTCCCCTACAAACCCAAAGTAATGGCCAGCCGGAAAAGAAGTATACTGACCATTATCACTGAACATTCTTAAATGACCACTCATGGATACCCCTAGAAATGTCCATCTGTGGGCTTCCAAAGGGAACTTTGTACCCTCCATCCCACTTCCACACCTTCTGCCCGATAGCTACTACACCTTGAGGATTGACACGGGCTCTGCTTCTTATGGACATCCTCTATTGGTCTGGTTTTCTGTTGCTAAGATAAACCATTGGCCAAATCCAGCATGGGGAAGAAAGGGTTTGTTTCATCTTACAGCTCATACTGTGTTGACAGAAGCTGAAACAGAAACTATGAAGGGGCACTGCTCACTGGCTGACTCCCTATGGCTTGCTCGGCCTGCTTTCTTACACAAGTCCACCTACCCAGGTGCTTTAGGGCCTCCTACATTAATAATTTATCAAGAAAATGCTCCCCAGACTTGCCTGTGGGCCAATCTGATGCTGGCATTTCCTAAGTGAAGTTCCCTCTTCCTAGACGATGCTAGTTTGTGTCAAGATGACAAAAAAACTAAGCAGCATGAACTGCTCTGCAGGTCTCTCCCAGGTAAGCCCTCCGGTGTCTGCCTTTCCTTCTTGCTGACTGTTCACTGCTCAGCTTCAGGATATTCAGCACCAAGGTCAAGAGCAAAGCCTCGGAGCTCCCCGGGTAGCATTTGGCTCCACTCTAGCAGCCTGCTCACTCTTCTTCTGTCTCTGTGCCTCTCTGTAGGGCCTGGGGATCTGACCTTCCCAAAGCTCTCTCCAAGATGAGTTCAGGGCTTAGCGTACATCTGGCATGGAGCAATAACTCAATAAGCGGCCATCATCAGAGTCCTGTATGTGTTTTGTTAGAATGCCAGAAACATAGGGAGAAAATCCTTTTTAGATCAGAAATTAAAACAAGACGCTATTAGTCTGAGTCAGGGCAAGGCTGACCTAACATGTTAGCGGATGGTCTGGGTTCTTAAGAACCTGCCACATGTCTAGTGAGTCAAAGTTCTAATGGTCTAGTAATGATGAGCAGTGATGCTGGGCTGAGTCTGGTCCCTGCCTCCTGATCCAGGAACGAGGGTGTCACATCATACAAGAAGCAGAAGCAAGATGGATACCTCCAAAACACTGTTCCCTGGGGTGTTGTTGCCAGGTTATCTGGAGTGCCTACCACCACCAAGTGTGGTGGCACACACCAGTCCCAGTGTTTGGGAGGTGGAGGCAGAAGGGTGAGGGAATTCAGTGTCATCTATAGCTACATAGTAAGTTTGAGGCTAACCTAGGCTACATGAGACCCTGTCTTGAACAACAACACAAGTGTCAGCTCAGGGTAAGACCTCAGAGCTGTGGGATCTTTTCCCCAGGTTAGCAAAGCATTGAAAGCAGAAGTTGAGAAGCCTGGGTACTGGAAGCGTGGGGCTGAAGTCCCGAGCAAAGAATCCCGCTGACCCCACCCCAGGCCCAGTGGCATGTAAGAGTGAAAACCTTTGAACAGGTCTGAAATGGTGAAGTTCAGCCATGAAGGTGAAGGACCCTGCTGTGCTTCCTAAGGTGTACAGAGAGAGACCTGGGAGACTCGCAGTGAGGCGACACCTTCCACATGCCTAGAGATGAGGTGAACTTTACTTCAGTTGCAGCTAAATAAATTGCCAGAGAAGCATGGAGAACAGTTTGGGTCCTATACATGCCAGAACGTGGTTCTAGAACATGTATGATACAAGTTTAGCTTGAGTGCAATGTTGTATATGGGAAACAGACTGTGTGTGTATGGACAACCATATGGAGACCAGAGGACAAATGCAGATGTCCTTCCTTGGTGCCATCCACCCTGATTTTTGAGACAGGGTCTCAACAGACTGATCAGCAAGTCCCAGAGACCTACCTGTCTCCATCTCTCAGAATTGAATGACAAGTGTGTGCCATCAGGCCTGGCATCTTTTGAAGATTTATTTTTAATGATGTGTGGATTATAAGGACGGGGGTGGGGGTGTTCACACGTAATTTCTGATGATCAAAGGGACCTGAGGCATTCAATCCCCTGGAGACAGAGTAAAAGGCAGTTGTGAATGGCGCCATGTGGGTACTGTGAAACAGATGAGGGTTCTTAGCCTCTGCGCCATCTCTCCAGCCACCAGGGCTGGCTTTATTTATTTACTGTTTACAGTTAGTGCTGGGGGTTGAACTGGGGGTCTTCACACTCGATCAGCAAGCACTTGGCTGACTGAGTTTTGCCCTCCCACCAGTCCCAGGCCTGAGGTTTTAAACAACAGCCTGATAGCTCAGGGAGCCAGCCTTACAGAGTGGACAAGAGGGTCGGCCTCCTAAGGCCAGTGTGGCTTTCTCAGTTGGCGAAGTTTATGATTGCTTATGATCTGTTGCAGGATTCCCACCACCACCACCACTCCCCGGAGTTCAGGGTATACAGCAAGGCAGTCCCCGAGATCTCTAACATGAGAAAATCGCCCCCTGCTGAGAGTAATCACCAGTTTCCAGGAGGAATTTTGCCTTGCGCACTTGCTTGCTTCTTAATCACCCTCTAAATATGCATTTTCACGTTATCCCCTAATGGCACCCAGAGAATCATTAGAATCTGCTGGGACCCTAATCCACGGTTCTGCAGATCTCTAAGTATGTAATTTCCCTCCATGACGCAGGTTTCAGAAAGTCCACAAATAACCATTTGCAAGATAAAGTCACAGCCCCAGAGTCAGTTACAGCAAGGACTGCAAAGAATCTATTTCCTTTCTGAAAATTAAAATGTGAAGTTAGTAGTCACAGCATTCCAGCCTCCCCTTTGCCTGAGTGGGAGGTGGAAAATGAAGCTAGCTCCTCCCCCCAGGCCTTGATGGGCAGGATGCTGATTTGGGCTGGTTGGGGACTCTGGGCCACCTGGGTAGTGGCTGGGGAGAAGCCCTTCTCAGTGGGGTCAGTTGCTGGGCTTCACATCACACGGGATGGCTGTCTTCTCCTTCCATCTTGAGATCACATGTCCTGAAAAGGATTGCGGGAACCAGCTGTGACCATCCTGCCCATGGTGGCCCTGCAAGGAGGTGTGAAGGGACTGAGGCCGCCTAACCAACTGGGACAGCAGAGGTGGGGCCTGGCATACACACATGCACTCCACATCCCCTTTCACATGTCAGACCCACAATACTCTCTGGATGGCTCCGCCTACCTTTGCTACCCTTGGCTCCCCTGGCTTTCTGTGGGAAGGTGCCCTGGGTTCAAGAGGACTCCTCCAACACAGGATCTTTCTTGACACCTGCTTCCACTCCCAGGATGATTGACAGGTAGGACAGCTTCTTTCTAGGCCTATTTCTCTCCTAGCACAGTGGCAGCTTCCCCAGGGTTAGAGTGTCAGAAGGAGACAGGTTTTAGCACACGCCAGGATATCGCAAGTCTGTGGGTGAAAGGGCCACTTACCTTTCCCGAGGTCACCCACGCTATCTCAGAACCCCTCTTTTGCCCTGGAAGTCATGGCACCTCTCTCATACATAGCAGTTGCGTAGACAGCAGAGATCAGCTGCAAACTGAGGACAAAACCACTACCCTGACCAACTTTCTTCCTGGGGCTTCTGGTGTGGGGGTCTTCTAAAACCAATCCAGCAAATCCAGAGAAAATCCAGCCCCCCCACCTCTGCTTGGCCCCTTATGACCCATCTGCCCACTGTCAAGCTCTCCAGCATGTGTGCCATGGCCTGAAGAGGAGTTCTGTGCAGCCCTGAATCCACTCCAATTGTATTTTCTCTCTGTCCCTTGAAGAACTGAAATTGCTGAGTGCCTGCTATTTTCCCTGAAACTGTATAGCAAAAACTCTTCTCCTGGGCTCTGACCCTGAGAGTCTGCTTTCTGCCCAAAGCACATTTTTACAGCCAAGTTATTTCTGATTCTTTAAAAGCAAAAGCAAAAAGAAAAAGAAAAAGAAAAAGAAAGTCTGGAAGAAACAGACTCTGTCGCAATGTAATGTCTCAGCAAAAACCCAGGCTGGGCCTGTACTTGGCTCCTGTCCTGACTGAGGAGAGTCTGGGGGGCATCTGGAGTATTCTGGGTGGGACCAGACACATTCGAGGATGCAAGCAGGATGCCTGTGGCACTTTGATAAAGCAGGGAGCTGATGGGGAGGGCTACAGATGGTTCTAGGTGAGAGGAGAGCTACAGCCAGGTGGAGAGGGCAGCACTCGAGGTCTGCTCTGAACTTGGGAAGGGCCCTGATGCGAAATGAGATGTTGTCTGGGGCGCCTTGACTAGCGAATTGACCTGAAGTTCATGATGCGCATGTGCATGCCTGGTGAACTCGAAGTGGTTGAGACTGAGCGTAAATATTTCGTGCTGGGTGTCACACTGTCACTCTTACCTGTGGATCTCCAGGGCTAGCCATACTTTCTGGGATGCATGTAGCCGGCACTTACTAAATGTCTGGGGACTGTCTGAGTACTTGTGTGGAGTCTATGTAGGCGCTGCATGCAGGGGTCTGAGGGATGTGTCTTTGTGTGACTCTGTAGCCGACGCATGGAATGTGAGCTCCGCGGAGGACAGGCCTTGGTTGGCACCATTCTGTCTTATCCCAGGGCCGATTCCAGGAACTATGCTGTCGCCTTTGTACCTGGGCAAGGGTGAGCAGTGTCTCCGGGCACCTTTGTGTTTCGTTGCGCCTATAATGGTGAGCGTGGAAGCATCTGTACCTGGGAGCAAATGTGCATCAATGTTTGTGTGGCATGGGGTGAAATGGTGACCTCAGGGTAGATGATGGAAGCGGGAGCATGATGAAGGAACTACCTAGAAGACCTTCATGTGCGTATCAAGGTCCCCAGTCATGAACTCTGGCTTTTCTGCCACGGTCCTTGTATGTGTGGATTTCAACCTCAAGTCTTCTTCAGCCATGGATGAAGCTGAGACTCCATTGTTAAGGATGCGTTTCACTTCTCTCTGTGTGACAAACCCTCCCTTCTTCCCCATGTCCCATGCCCATGGCAATGACTCTTCATCCAGTGGGTTTCTGCCAGGCTTCCCTGGAGGTACCCTGGACTCTTAGGTGGGCACAGGTTGTTGATCCATGAAGTCATTGTCCCCTCTTTGTCTTACATGTCCTCCTCCAGTGCCTCTGTTTCCCTCAGCACCCCATGAGGAGTCCTTTCCCTCCTCAAGGTCAGTTTCCTCTCGAGTATAAGGGTGATAAATGACTGTGGGGGCCCAGACTGGGGAGGTGGCATTTCTATGGCTTTTAAACAGTGTCCTGTGTGGCAGCTGTTGGTGACAAGATCTTGTGTTTTTGTCATCATCCTTGCTTCCTGGGGAGCACAAGACCATTTGCAAAGGCCAGGCATCCACTTGAGGGACGACAGTGTGCAATTCTGGAAAAATAGGGCATTGTAGACATAAAACTTCCTCCATGTAGAAGTGGAAACCGAGGCATGTGGGTACCCGGTTCCTCCCCTCTTCTGCCCTGACCTGCTCTGACAGCACTCTGACCTTCCTTCCGAGACACGATGCCACTGTGAATTCTGTACAACACCAGTGACTTACTTACTAGATGGGAATTTTGATAATGAGAGGTGGAGAAAAGAGAGCTCAGTCTTCTGTCTGATAAGCAAGTCCAGGGCCCTTGATTTCACATTTGAGGAACCAAGGTCACCCTGGATATTAGGGGCAAAGCCAAGAATGGTGTTTGAGTCCACTCAGTATCCAAGACAGACTCCACTAAGCCCCTTCTCCCACTATGCTCTGCTCCCCTTAGATCCCTGACTAGTTTGGGTTGTAAACATGTGACCAGCCACAGCTCTAGCTGGCAGCTCCCCTGCTGCCTGTCCTTAAGGGGTCCATTCACCTTCTGGTCCTTTCCCAGAACCATGGTATGTCTCTGGTCTACCACAGAAGCAGGCTGGCCTCCGGTGAATGGCATACTTATGTGGCTAAGTGCCTTGCTGAGTCACATGGTCTGTCCTTGGGGAACTGGAGGCAGACACTCTCTGAAGCCTGGAACATAACCATGATAGAGCTCTGGTGCTGACAGAATGGGGTGAGGCAAATTGGGGCTGGACTGGACAGCAGGTGGCTGCTTCTTGTCCAGGCTCAGTCTAGTTAGGAAGACGCGAATATGAGGCAAAAGGCCTTGAGCAAAAGACATGAAAAGAAGGAGGGTCGTAAGGACAGAAAGCAGTTCAGGGATCCCGGGGCCACTGGAGAAAGCAGGGGCATTTTGTGGGTACCCTCAGGCCCCACTCACAATCAAGAAAAGGCAGGACATGTTCTGGGTGGGGCATGGACCCATTATGACAAGCGAAGCCCACAGTGTGGGTGTGAAGGCAGAGGGCTGGGTTCTAAGCCAGCCTGGCATCCTGCATGGCTTCTGTGCACAGAAGGCCTGGCCTTACGTGGAGAACTAGCACTGTGCCCCTGGAAAGGGTCGGGAAGCATTAAACTAGCATTATTCCTTCACATAATCAGGGTTCAAGTCCAAATCAACTACAAGTGAGTACCCGGAAGGGAACTGAAGTGTCATGAAGAGAAACTAAGCGAGCCAGATGGACTGGTAACATCAGGGAAGATAGTCATAGACATACATACTTCTATCCCTCACCCTCAGCTGTGGTTCAGGTCCCAGTGTCCAGGACTCTATTATGGTCACCTGTTATGAGTGCTGTGTCACTGGAATGTTCCCCCCCTACAAGACTTGCTTTATGTTTGTGGACACCCTTGTTATGACTTGACATCATCAAATATTAAGCTGCTGCTGCTCGGCCACACTGAGGACAGCAGGTCTCCTAGGATCTTAGAACAAGTGCTTGGGAGGTGGGCAGGACTCTCCTGTTGCTCCATGCTCTGCAGGGGCGCTGCCTCTGCTAGTGACAGAGGTTCTACACTGTCCCTCCTGGACTTCGCTCTCCCTAAGAGTAGCAGACACTTGCACTGCTTGGGATCAGGCTGTGGCCTGCCCAGGACACAGATCAGCTAGGCCTCTGCTAAGCCAAGACCAGCTCATCCGGAGACGCACCAGCCTCAGTAAGTGGGTCTAAAGATAATCAATGGTTTTCCATTCCAAGCGAAACAAACCGCTCCGAGAAACCTCTATTTAAATCCATACACATAGCCAGGTCTGTGTCTAGTTAAATGGCGGTGCACACTGACCTAACCTGGCAGGTTCCATGTGCATCCTGCTTGGTTCTCAGAAATGTGGTGGAGGTGGGGCGGCAGGAAGAAGGGGACCTCACCTTACAGCTTTACCCAATTTCAGGGCCCAAGTGGGAGATTCTGTCCAGTGATTTCCACAGCCTAAATCTCCTCCCTGTGTCCCAGGGACAGAGGAGTGTCCTGTCCCTGGAGGTGATCATAAACCACAAAACCCAAACTCTGGGTCTTCCAGAGAAGCAAACAGAAGTTGTGCTACTTTCCTATCAATATCACAAGGCAGAAACAGTGGCAGAGGGACCGAGCCAGGCCTTCAGACTCCTCTGTGCTTTCTGTGGTACTGAAGGGAGGGGACCAGGTCCCTTGTATGGTGGTGGCCTTGACTGGGCCGGTAGATATTTCGTTCCCACACCCTGAAGACATACATTAAGATGGGCACAGAATACAAAGTTGGGGTTAGAGTTGGTTCCTGGGGCCGCAGGAGGGCAGAGAGGGGGAGGGAGGGGGAGGCCCTGAAGAGCATGTGAACATGGATTTTGGAAACAGGAGATATCTCATTGCCTTTCCTCCCTGCCATGGCTCCAGGTCTCCTTAGAGTAAGCCCCATTGTTCTCTCTGAAGCCTTACATGGCCCGGATCCACCCCAGCAGCCCCCGGATCCAGCTCCGTACGCTGCTACAGCTGTCTGGGCATGGCTGCCTACTTTACAGCTGAGGCCCACGGATGAAGAGAACTCAGCTAGGAAGCTGCATTTGGGCAGGGAATAGCAGGAAGACGGGAATCTCCACAGCCCAGGCCACGGGTGGCAGAGGGAGCCTAGCAATGTTTCTAGAGCAAGTGGCGGCTCTGGGATCCTCTGACGCCCCAGCCCCGACAAGATGGAGCTTAGGATATGAGCGCTCCCAGACTGGACATCAGACTGATCTACAGTTGTGGCCTGTGGTAGCCATGGAGGGGGAAGGACATAGGTGGCCAAGTGCAGTTGGCAGGACTGAGAAGGAGTGGACAGCAATGGCTTTGTCTGTGACAGTCTCTACAATGCTCTTAACATGCATCCCCAGTGGGACAGTTCTACCAAAAAGTTGCAGGTGCGCTATGGGGTTCACTGGGTTGGCGGTATGTGACTGACCGCAACACCAGGGCGTCAATCAGCTCCTCTTCCTCCATGAAGCGGGCAGTGCCTGTTCCTCCTCCATCTCTGCACATGGCTGGTAGCCTAAGGCATGGACAGGCCATAAATAATAGCAATAATGAGAGAGTCTGTTCCAAGCGCAATGATTTTATGAAATTGCATTTTTGAAAAGGTTAATTTTCCCATCTCCCCACTTGTACTCCAGTCTGGGGAGGCAACTGTGAATTAATTGAACCCACTTCCTTCCTGGTCTCTGAGAAAGCCTGGCAAGACGTTTGCTTCCCTGGGGCCTGATGTCCCCAGCTGGCTGGAAGCAGCAGTTTCTGGTCCCCTTCTCAGAGTCCAGTGAGGAACCGAGGCTGACACATAGTGCTCAGGATAGGGACAAGAGATCCTGGTGGAGGGAAGGCCAGGCAGGAAGGGGGAAGGAGGCCGTGCGAGGTTATGTGGAGTGTGCTTGGGGGACAGCGTGTGGAGACATCAGAGATAAGGGGAACAAATAGAGAGCCAGGGAATGAGTCCACCTACACATGGCATGGAATGTGGGGGCAGATGAGTGACAGTGGAAAGTGAATGAAGGCAGATGGACAGACAGACAGGATGGAGCAGCTCCGTAGGCCCTCTTGCTCGGCTCCATGGTTTTACTCTCAAGTAAAACAAGTGAACTGTGGAGATAGCTCAGTTGGTAAAAGGCTTCACAAGTGGGAGGACCTGTCCCAGGACCCTCTGAGCTGAACCCTGATACCAGCCGGAGTGGGAGGACCTGCCCCAGGACCATCCGAGCTGAACCCTGACACCGGCCAGAGTGGGAGGACCTGCACCAGGACCCTCCGAGCAGAACCCTGACACCGGCCAGAGTGGGAGGACCCTGACACCGGCCAGAGTGGGAGGACCTGTCCCAGGACCCTCTGAGCAGAACCCTGACACCGGCCAGAGTGGGAGGACCTGCCCCAGGACCCTCCGAGCTGAACCCTGACACCGGCCAGAGTGGGAGGACCTGCACCAGGACCCTCCGAGCAGAACCCTGATACCAGCTGGAGTGGGAGGACCTGTCCCAGGACCCTCCGAGCTGAACCCTGATACCAGACAGAGTGGGAGGACCCTGACACCGGCCAGAGTGGGAGGACCTGCTCCAGGACCCTCCGAGCTGAACCCTGACACCAGCCAGATGGGTGGATCCCCATGTCAAGCTTTTAAACGTTAAGCTCAGGACTAAGGCTGCAGAGGAGTGACAGATCCTGACCACTTTCAAAGGTCATGGGAAAGAGGGCCTTGGAAGAGAAATGTAGATTCACCTCCTGGGGGAAGAGCTGAGGAACAGGGAAAGAAAGAACTGGGCAGTGGAGACATTCTGCCCCGAGTGGATAGAACACCAACTCAGGGCCAAGAGGACCTCCGACTGCAGGAACCAGGGGGACGTGCATGGCAGTGCAGGCAGATTTGGGGCACTCTTCCAACGTGTTCCTAACATGTCTTCACACATCCCAAGGATGTCCTACTCCGAGGCCAACTGATGAGAACTTTCAGGCTCGAGTTTTCCATTCTCATTCATGGAACCTTGTCACCTTCCCCAAACAGGGGACCAGCTCTTGTCTCAACAACCTGACTGCCTCCTCTGCCATCGATTGGATGTCATCACATAGAAAATGTTCCGTTCCCTGCTGGCCACACCCCCATCCTTCCTTCTCTTCCACATAACCCCATGGCTTGTACCATCTCCAAAAGGAAGTCCTGGAGTGGTTGAGACTTGTCTTTGCTTTTATTTTTAGTTATTTTTCATGCGTGTGGTATATGTGTTTGTGTGTGCATGCATG
The DNA here is from genome assembly GCA_028555095.1 of Dicrostonyx torquatus. Taxonomy (NCBI): domain Eukaryota; kingdom Metazoa; phylum Chordata; class Mammalia; order Rodentia; family Cricetidae; genus Dicrostonyx; species Dicrostonyx torquatus. The sequence continues at coordinate 366,648 of JAQHUG010000555.1, read as the reverse complement.
TGCCTGTAGAGACCAGAGGTCCAGTGTCCGAGTACTGATTTCTGGGGCTCTACCTGCCTCTGCCGTGCCTTTGATGGACTTCAGGTACCTGGCATTGTATTGCGTGCCGGGGATCTGAGCTTGAATTCTCATGTTGCCTCTGCAAACACTTTACCAACCGATTCACTTTCCCAGCCCAAGACATGTTATCCTGTCCACACCAGGCCTCATTGTTTACTTGTGAATTCCCTGTGGGACTCTATTGCATTTTCCCATTGGCTTAACTTTCCATCCCAACCCCATTCCTTTGTCTCTGTTTGCACAGCTCCCTCCTCCATAAACCTGCAGTGTAGCCACAGGCCATGGCTGGGGGTAGTCTGCACCAAGAGAACAGTCTAGAAGATCATCTGGTCCCCTGCCCATCTCCAGTCTAGGAAGGGTTCCAGGGCGCCACCCTCTCCTGTCCTAGAGGTACTCTGCAGCCACAGGACCTTGTCACCTGCTGAGCTCCCCCCTGCTCAGGAATTCCACAAGACCTTAGACACATGAGTTCATGTAAAGTCAGGGGTGGCACTCATGGTCCCTGGGAAGGAAGTGGGTGCAGCCCAGCTGCATAGATATGCCAGCACATCTTGCTTTTGTTCCTGTTCTCGGGGCAATCCTCAAACAGTGACTAACTGGAACTCCCATCACGGTCCTTCTGCCCACACAGGAGGGGGATGGGTGGATATTGTTTTTTCTTGTGCTGTGCCTAGTGCTACACAGTCTTCCAGATGTCTCCAGAGCCTCTGGCTGCCACCACTGTGGTATAAACCTCTGTTTCATGTTTTCTTTCCCACCTCCCTTCTGCTCTCTTTCCAGCAATGTTCAGGGGTTGCCTTCTGGGTGTGTGCTGTTGCCACTTACCCTGAAAGCCTGTCCTGGTGGCCTATGACAGCCATGTGCCCTTGCAGCCCAGCTCCCTGGATTCATCCTGAGTCCTCTCAGGGGCTTGAAGTCGAGCTCCCAGAAAAGCCACCACTCTAGTTCTCCCAGCTATGGCCAGCAGCCTGGCCTAGCCCAGCACCTCGAGGGCTTGGGCCAGAGGCATCTCCTCTATCGGACCCTGCTGTCATGTGGCTGCCATTATCGTGCACTGATTCATCTCCTTCTGGAGGAGCAGGGCCAGCTGTAGAGAGCAAACATACTGAGTAGATTCACAAAGAACTGATGGCTCAGCTCAACATTTTAATGGTGACACTAAGCGCCCTCTCACCATGATAAACATGCTGAACGCCTGAAGGGATTATGGCTTCCAGGCTGGCCACTATGTCACAGGGAAAAATTAATCTTGAGATTTAATCAAATCCAGAGCTGCACACTGTGGGAGGGAAGGGGCTCTTCCCCTCTGTGATGTCCAGGGGAGGTCCCTCCTTCCAAGTGACTTCATAGTGTCATCTTGACTGAGTGCACACAGGCCTTCTGGGCCAGACAGTTGACACATTTTTGCATGCTGCAGCCTTCCTGGGAGCTGCTCCTCACACAGAGAGATGTCGGGTGGAGTCTGCAGAGGACAGATGCAGAGTTCTTATTTCCCTCTGATGGAGTCTTCCATGTCATCCCCTAGTACCCTCAGGCCCTCTTCTGAGGGTGCTTACAGTAGCCAGCATCTTAGGTTGGTTCCCTTTCCCTCAAGTTCTCTCATGGCTCCACCCCCACCTGTTTTTGTCCAATCAGATCGAGGGGTGAGTGTGCAGGGAGGGTCTTATTCCAACAACTCTTACAATTCTTGCACCTTGTAAAGCTCTCTCCTGTAGGGGGCCCAGTGTTGTGCTTTGTCTGGATCCAGAAGAAGAGCGTCCAGAAGGTCTCAGGGGAGGAGTGGAGTCTGTGACTGAGTCCATAGGACAGTGAGACCTATACTGGAGAGCACAGGCAGGCCACCCTTAGGGCCATGGGGCTTCCAGAGCGAGTAGAGGTGATTTGTGTGTGCACTGAAGTGTTCCAGGTGCTGGCCTGCACACGGAGAGGCTGCAGGGAGGTCCTGCTGGGGATGCGGATGGGACCAGGGAGAGGAGCTGCTGCTTCAGGCAGAGAAGAACAACAAAGAGTTGGGGAGGCAGTGGATGGTGAATGAGGAGTTCTCCTGGAGGTCAGGGGCCTGCCTGGAGGAGGGAGGCTTCAGTAGACTTCATCTCTGTCTCTGCCAGGGCCACCATCTGGCTCTTGAGACCCTCCATCCTGACATGTGGCCTATACAGTATGTGTGTGGGGGGTGTTCATGACACCCTTTGCTAAGAAAGTGGCAGGCGGAGGTAGGCAAGAAACCCCTGCGGATGTAGACCTCCTTTTCACCTGTTAGAAACATCAGAGTGGGCAGAGCACACACCTTTAATCCCAGCACTCAGGAGGCAGAGGCAGATGGATTTCTGAGGCCAGCCTGGCCTACAAAGCAAGCTTCAGGATACCCAGGGCTACACAGAGAAATCATGTCTCAAAAACCAAACCAAACCAAACCAAAACAAACCAAACCAAAACAAACAAACAAGCAAAAAACCCAATAGCAACAGCAGAGAGCAGACAGAGGCAGCCATTCTCTGTGAGCCAAGCATGCCGTCTGGCTTGGGATGAAATGACTCTGGGGTGACCTTCACATTGGGCTCAAGGATGCAGTGTGGGATTCTGATGTGCCTGAGTGCCAGGGCAGAGCCTGTCTCCAGGAGGGGGACCCTGCCTCTACCTCTGGGTCTCATCACTCCCCAGCGCATACCAGGCATTCCATCACACAGTGGCTTCCCTCATTTCCTGTCAGGCACAGTCAGCATGGGGATGGTGAACTCTGCCCAGTATCTGTGGGCTGTGAGCTGCTCAGAGGAGCAGATCCAGCAAGCCTCCTCTGAGAGAGCAGCACACAGTGTTTAGTAAATGGCACCATCACTAATAGGGCTCTGTGTCCTCAACAAAAAGAGCCTCCATCATAGGTCAAAGGTAAACCTGTGGAGAACATATCTCTCATCCCTACACCCCACCCCTACCTCCTTGAGAAGCCCTGTGACCCCAGGAAGAGTGGATAGGTTCTACAGTAGAGGCAGTAAGGACAGCCACTCTGCCTGCTTCTTTAGGGTTCAAGTTCTGAGAGGAAGAGGAAGAAGAGACATTGACCTAACCAAGTCCACTGGGTTCCGAGGAAGGGAAAGCTTTCGTGGGAGATGAAGGGATCTGGAAGCAGAAACGTCGGCGAGTGTCTGGAGTTTGCATGCCAGTGAGGACGATACGTTCTGAGTACAGAAGCAGTGTGCCCAGGGTGGGGAGCAGAAGCAGT
>JAQHUG010000555.1:331259-346880 GCA_028555095.1 Dicrostonyx torquatus | reverse complement strand
AGAATGTCCCAGGGGTCAATCTGGTGGGAGCGTATTTTCAATTGACGTTCCCTTTCCCCAAATAACTCTGTGCCAAACACACCAGGACAAATGGCCCCTTGTCAACTCAATGTACCAACACATTACCAGGAAACCATAACCTTTCCTTTTTTGTTGATTCCAAATATCTCATATTAATATCAACATCTCAATATACAGCACAGCATCTAAGAACCGGCCATGAAGCAAAAGTGGAGCTCTGCTCCAGGTGGAGGGGATGGCTCCAGAGAGACACCTGGGTAAGAGATCACAGAATAATCAGGGACATGGAATGGAGTATGCTGTCTGCTTGACTGGAAATAGTATTCTCTTGGAAAGCCAGGTAGGGATGTAGTCAAGCAACACTATTACCTACAAGAAGATGCCCAAACCATCATACATCCCATGAGAGCCACTGGAGGTCCAAGCCAGTTCCACCTTGATGACTGGTGTCTCTGACTACAGTGTGTACCATGGGCTTGAAGCAGCAAGAAATGGCCGTGTAAAACATCATTATGAGACCATTGCAGTGGCCCAGGAGAGGATCCTGCTTGTAGCTGTAGAGACATCTCTCTGTATTGCAGAGCCACCTCCAGATTCAATGCCATCATAGTATCTGTAAGAAAGTGCAATTGAAGGGACAGCAGGCATTTGTTTTCATCTTAAATAAGAGCCCAGAGAAGCTCAGACTTCTCTCTTATTGCCCAGCCGGACAGGTCCTGCATCTTCAAACTCATGCCAGCATCCAGGACACTTCAGCTCTACCTGAAATGTCCACACTCCAGCCATTGTTCAGAAAGAAGAGGGAAGCTGCGCCTTCTCCTAGGCTCAGTGCTCTCACCTGTGAGAACAGACGTAGGGTTGATGTGAGGGATTAGTGTGCAGACATACTTTGTCAAAGCTCCCAGCTCTCATACCCTGCTCTCTGTCACCTGCTGACGAGTCAGGAGTGTTTCATGGGGCTTAGGTAAAAACTGTCACCATGAGGTGCACAAGCTCCTCCCCACCCCCACCCCCAGTGTCTCTGCAGGAGGTGTCTCCCTACAGCACTGCAGGACAACATGGAAGGTCAGCCTTAGCTTGCTTGCATCCATCACGTTCCTGTCCACTGCCCTCTCTTTTGCCATTCTGCATGTTGTCTAGGCTTCAGTCCTGGGGCCAAGCCCAAGTTAACATGGGTACACAGGTCAGCCCTTTCCAGAATCTTCCTTTGAGCTCTTTCTCTCTCCAATAGCAAAGAAAAGCATCACGTCTCTATCTTACCCGGGGTGCCCTGAGTTCTTTAGAGTAATTATTGCTCTTTCAATAAATGGCGAGGCTTTAATTTCACCAGGGCATGCATAAACCACAACTTTGCATTTTCTTTGCCGTAATCAATACCGTAACAGAATTAAGAGGTTCCAGCAAGACTCGAGTTCTTACCCGAGCTATTAAAAAATAACCTGTATGCCTACAGACGGGCTCTTCACTAATGTGTTCCAGCAGGACTGAAGCCTGGGTCTTTTTGCAGTGTATCCAGTTTTCCTAGTCCCTTCGAGGAGGTGCCCAGTGGAATGTGTTAATGGAGGATGTCCCACTATCCTTGATGCTACAGGGGAAGCTCTGGCTTTTGCTCATCCCAACCTTAGATCTTAGTCATGCCCACCATCTGTTCTGTTTGCTTGTTTAAGACTCATTTTCATTACCTTTGTTTCGTGTGCAAGTGTGGTGTGTGTGTGTGTGTGTGTGTGTGTGTTTGTGTGCGTGCGCTGTGTGTGTGCTTACCTCATGGAATCCAGAAGAGGTCATTAGACTTCCTGGAGTCACAGGCAGTTGTGAGGCACCTGAGTTGGGGGTCTGGGAAGCAAAGCTGGGTCCTCCCCAAAAGTAGTCCATGCTCCTAACCACCAAGCCATCTCCCCAGCATCATCTCTGCTGCCTGTCTTTCCCTTTAGTGCTTGTTGCCTTCTGAGGTACTGTTGCCGACTTTCTCTTGTCCTGGACTGGAAGCACCAGTTTTATTAGCGGGGTAGATGGTTTATTTTATTCGCAGATTTATCTTGAAAATATCAACACTGCTTGGATGTAACAGAACTTTCAGGAATTATTTACCGCAGGAATAAATGAATAAGATAATAAGATCCTCTGGTACACAACACACCAGGCATGTATGATTTTTATCTTTAGGGTATGTAAATTCTGTGTTTTCAGGGGCTTTGTATGCAGTGCCTCCTCTGCACACTTCAGCTGGTTGATACAATGAATAAATGAAGCAAACGCTACGTTACAGTGATGAAAACAATTAGCCACTCATTCTTTCGTTCAGTAGCCACCCCCACCCCGGCTTTCCCAGAGCCAGCTGGCTAGAAGGATGGAGACCAGACATCTATTCTCTGCCTTCATCTCTTTAGCACATGGCTAGTTTTAACAAGAGCCTTTAGCAACTGTCACGTGAAAATGTCAGTGTCGACACTGTCCCTCAGCAGCTGGGGGTTGCGAAGCCCCTCGTCTTTATGCATTGATCCATCAGAGGGGTCTTGCAGGGAGACATTCTCTGGGCCAGCTCACTCACTTCCTTTGCCACCCAAGCTCCCTGGAAGGGGTTATCCTGCCTGATAGACCCTCTCCTGCACAGGCCTCTCCTATGGTAATACTCCCGCTATGAAACTAGACAATTAGAGGTAATTGGGACAATCAGCATTTATTATGGCAATTTGTGCCTCCGAGGAACCTGCCACCCGGTTTGGGAATCCATCCAGCTGTCATTCCCACAGATTTGCCTCTCCTGGGCTCAGGGAGGGCCTGAGAACAGGACCAGTCTCACCCACCAATCAGAGGTGGGTATGCAGATCAGGGCCTGGGATGCAGACTGCTATCTCCTGGATTCCCTGGGCCTGGGCAGGAGGCCTGGGGCGGTGGCCAGCCCCTGGTGACTGATTTTTCGCTACATTAACCAGATGTTTGGCTTAATTGACAGAAACATTTCCACCGTCTCAGCTGAGTGGCTCAAAGCCTAGGCCTGCTGTTGGTGAGCCTCGGCGCAGGAGCCTCTTGGAGATGCCACGCGCCAGCCCACGCAGGGGCTTTAACGCTCGTGGGTCTCCCGTTTGAACTTACTTTCTCTGGTGTAAACACATCCCTTGAACACCGTCATCCCTCTGGTGCACACAGGCAGCCACATACAGCATTTCTAAGTGTTGCCTCTTGGCTTGGGCTTGCTAGGTCTGGATGTCTTCTATACTAGTTGTTAGCGTGGAAACCACAGTTTTCCTTGCCGCTGTGACAGTTTCAGAGGTTAGGTCCATTGTGGTGTGGGTGATGTGGCCGCTGGAGCAGTTCCCGAGGTATCAGCTGAAGTGTGAGGTATCACTGTGGACCAGGAAGCTGATTTAGATGGGAATCATGATCCATCCTCGGTGACCTGCTTCTGTCATCTGGCCAGCACTTCCCGAAGTCCCACACTCTCCCAAAACAGAGTCACCAAGTATGCAAGCATTTGAGTCCTTCAGCCCCTCTCACTGCAGGAAAGTGATAGCTGACTTAACGACCAGATGGGGTGATGACCTGAGGTCCTTAACAATACTGGGTGCAATCACTGGGTGTCCTCAAAAGTTCCTCTTTCCAGGACTGTCGTTCTCCATGGTGACTCTTCACCAACCCCTGTGAATTGACAAGCCACAGCAAGTGCCAATTGTTGGGGCTCAAAGGGTAAAAGCACTTGCCCCCAAGCCTGAGAGCATGAGTTCTATTCCTGGAAGTACTGGGAGGAGAAAACCAACTCCTGCAAGTTATTTATCAATCAAGTTCCACATAGTCATCCAGACCCAGGTCCCTTCTGTCTTGTGGCTCTGCTATACCTGTAGGGAGATACTGTGTCATTTGCATATAGTCATCCAGGCCCAGGTCCCTTCTGTCTTGTGGCTCTGCTATACCTGTAGGGAGATACTGTGTCATTTGCATATAGTCATCCAGGCCCAGGTCCCTTCTGTCTTGTGGCTCTATTTTACCTGTGGTAGGTATTGTGCCATTTGCATATTTGGAGCTGGGTTGCTGGTACCCATTGCTGCCATCCCACTCGCAAGAACTGGAGCAAGAAGCTGGTTTCAGAACTTTCTCGAAGCAAGGGATGCAGCTTCCACTCACCTTTGCAGAAGGCAGCCGAGGTTTGCTTCAGGCTGCTCTGAGCCACCACTCACCTCTGTAGCTAGGACCAAAAGCCCAATGCATGCACACTACTGTGGCTTCCCCAAGGTCTGAAGTGTTTGCCTCTCCTGAGTAAGGCCTCTTTTATGGGCAGGTCCACACTTCTGCTCTCCCTGCCCCTCCCTTAGAGTCACCACTGTGAATAGAATGAATGCCTTGTGGCAAGGGACTCTCCAGTGGGGCAAGTTCTCCAACCCCCACCTGACCCGACTCCATTTGTACATATGAACTTACAAAGCTGTTTCTCTAGTGCATCCCATGTATCTACACTAAGATGAAGGGTAGGCAGGTTCTCTCCGTATATTATAAAAAGGGAATGGGCTCAATGATGTGAACTGGGGATGAGTTACTGTGATGAACTTGGGGCTGGTGAGAGGGCTCAGCCAGGAAAGGCATTTGCTGCCAAGCCTGGAGACCTGAGTTCCACCCCTGTGACCTATGTGCTGAAAGGAGAGCACTGACTTCCCCAGGTTGCCCTCTTACCTCTGTATGCGCACACTCTCTCATCCACAACTAAAATAAGTATAAAGCTTTTAATAAGCAAAACTACACAATAGCCAGCAATCAGAATCCCCCAGTCTTAATATTATCACAATAAAAACACCTCATCTACCCCAGTGAGGCTGAACGGGGCTTCCATTCTCCATGTGGTCCTCAAACACCCATACTCATGACAGCTGCATTTTCCTGTGACTGCAAATTCTGGGGGGCATAATTCCCGTGGCACTCATGACTGGGTAGGGGAGAATCTGGACTTTTACAGGTGACCATGACAGATATCCTCACAGGCAGTCACAAAGCCTGCACGAGGGCTGGGAACACTGTGGAACAAGAAGGAGAGCTGGTGACAGGTGCGCACCAGCACAGGTGGTTAACACAACCTGTGGCTACTCAGGACACCTTAAACTTTTCTGATGAATGTTCTCATCTCTGTTCTAGCCCAAGGCCCACGAGAAGGCAGAGCCCCTCCTCACTTCTCCTTGCAGTAACATCTCCTATTTACGTATGTGACTGGCTTGACAGTTGTTTAGAGGAGAAAGGCTAATCCTAGATGCAGAACCTCCCTGTGGGATGCTGGGCTATTTTCCAGAGTAGACAGCCTACCTATATTTCAAAGGATTGGATCTGCATAATTAGGATACCTCCTTTGGATTAGGACTTTGAGAAAAACCTCTGAAAATATCTCTGACTAGGAGATAAGAGTGTACAACTGTCACTATCCATTCATAGTTCTGTATGGTGATGTCACTCAGTGAGCACAGACAGGGCAGGGAGCGTGTTGAGGGGTAAGCATGAGCAGGTAGGTTTCAGTAGGGGAGAAGAAAGAGGAGGCAGAAGAAGAGGAAGATGGGGAGGAGGGTGTTTAGGGGGGTAGCTTATGGTGGAGGCTTTGGATGACAACAACTCCATCCTTTACTCAGAAAGAACTCAAAGAGCTACATAGCTCACCTCTTCCTGCTTGGAGCTCAGCTTGTATGGGTTTGCAGGAAAATCATCCTCCCAAGGGCTAGAATGACTCTAAGCTGGGCACCTATGTGGCATGTTTTGGTGACCACGTGTTACTTTAGCATTGCTGTGACTAACATACTTGACAGACATGCCCTGAAGAAGGAGGTTTATTGTGGCTCACCATTCCCAAGGGGTTTGGACCTCTCTTGGTGGGCTCCACCCGGGGTCAGTGGTTGGATCATAAGGTAACTGATGGAAGCAGAGAAGGGAGTAGATGCCAGGATCAAGTATAACCTTCTGAGACACACCTCAAGTGTCTGCCTTCCTCTATCCAGGCACTCGCTCGACACTTGAGCCTGCGGGGGACATTTTAGATTTAAGCCATAAGGACACAAGGGAGACCACTTTTCTTCTTCTTCTTCTTCTTCTTCTTCTTCTTCTTCTTCTTCTTCTTCTTCTTCTTCTTCTTCTTCTTCTTCTTCTTCTCCTTCTTCTTCTTTTAAATCATTCTCTCCTCTGCTCCTTAGGTCTGGTTCTCACATAGCTTTTAATAACTGCGTAACCATGGAGAGCCCTCAATGATCTGTTTTTGTTTTGTTTAGTTGCGAAATGAATAGAAAATATTAACTGTTCCCTCAGGGCAGCAGGAGAATTAAACAAACCAACAAATGCATCAGCTTTGATAACTCCGAAGGGCCCCAAACACAAAGGGCTACATGTGTCATTCCTGTCATTGTCTTGGCTGTTTTGTGCCTACATTTCACCATGTGAACACAAGAGACAAAATTATCAGCAGTTGGAAGTTCTCAGAGAAGCACCGGAATGAAGCTAGTTCCCATCTACAAACCAGTTTCACCTGGTTCCAAGTTTTTCCACAGGTCCCTTCATGCAGCTGGGGGTCTCTGTTGGGTTTTCACTGCTGTATAACAAATCCCCACAAACCTCACACGTGAGATTGACTACCTTGGAGTTACTGTGGAGCCTCTGGTTTACTCAGGACCTCGAGGCTGAAACACAGCTTCTCATTTGGAAACTTGGCCAGAAAGTACCCAGTTCTGATTTTCCCAGAGTACTGTGGGGGTTTAGTTCCTTGAGATTCATTTCTCTGGTTTCTCAACTCCTTCAGACTACCCATAATCCCCTGCTGTACAGTCATCTCTCCTGCATGCCAGATGGCCTCTTTACCACCAACAGGAGACTTTCTGCTCACACTTTCTATTTTCTCAGGCTGAGGAAGGGCGGGGGCAAGCGGCTGATAAGGTCATGCCTACTGGTAGTTTCTGTTTTGATTTAGTAGTCAGTTGACTAGCAGCTTAGTCTCTGTAGTATAATTCAGACACAGGGGTGTTGGCTGACTACAGTCATCTGTCCCCACACAGGCAAGAGAACAGAACTGTCCATAGAGTAGGAAGCTTGGAGGCCCTCTGAGAAATCTGCCTGACATTCCTGAGGCCTACATTCTGGTCTCTCGGATGAGCCAGCCCTTCAGTCCAATCTTATTAATTAATTTTGTATTGCTGTGACCAGAATACCTAAGAGGACAGCTTAAAGAGAAGAAGTATTGTCGCTCATGCTTAGATTTGAGCCCATCATTGACGGCTCCACTGAGTCTCCATTTTGAAGCTCACCGTCATGGCTGTAGGAGTATATAGAGAAGGCTGCTCACCTTGTGGAGGAGAGGAATCTGAGAGAAGGAACAGATGGAAAACCAGGTCTAACTTTCAGAGTCATGCCCACAGCGATCTGCTTCCTCCGGCCAAGCTATGCCTCCTAGAACACAGAGCCTGGCGTAGGGGTTATGCACTTTATTTTGAGGTACATTTTTAGGACAGAAGGATGAAGGTGAGGGAAAGGAAGGCAGAATAGAATGGGAATCCACACAGGGTGGCATTTCACTGTGATGGTCTCTATCTGGTGACAAGCCACGAGGAGGCATTACAAGTCCTTTATTGGGTACATCTTCACAGTCAAGCTGAATTTGGGTTAGGGGTCTGGAAAACCCAGACGTTGGAAGGAAGCCGCCTGCTGGAGCCTGTCTCCCCGAGGTGCTCTTGTGTTAATCACACCTTTTCCTGCAGTGACGAAGTGCCCGACACAGACAATTTTAAGATGGATAGTTAGATTTTGACTCACAGTTTCAGGCATATACCCTGGTGGGACAGCGTGAGGTGGCCAAGAGAGAAAGAGGGGCCCTGATGAGATGGCTGAGTAGGCTCAGGCACCTGCCAACAAGCCTGAAACCCACATGGAGGAAGAAAGAGAACTGACTTCACATGTTGTCCTCTGACCTTTACACACGCACCGTGGCATGTACACGCCCACTCATACACACCTCTCACACACGCAAAGTCCAGAAGGAAAGAGGGCAGAGATGGGCCGGAATGGCCTCAGGGTTGCACTCTTGATTATTAACTTCCTTGAACTAGACCCCTCCTACCAGTTTCCACGGCTCCCAATAGTGTGCCCAGCTGGGGACCGGGTTTCCTCGCATAAGCCTGTGGAGATGGTTCATGATCAAACCACAGCTCCTGTGTCTGCTGTGTCCCCTCAGCAATACCCCCTAGGGAGTCAGCAATGCTCCATTCACAAGTGGCTTCCCTTCTTGGGAGGTGCTTTGTGTTCTGGGTGTGGATGTCACAGAAGAGGCAAGTGCCCCACGATCTGAGAGGTGCGTGAGGCAGATAGACATGATTTGTTCCATGAAGGAAGGGCAAGCGGCCTCCACAGAGCACTGGTGACAGAGACCAAAACAACAACAAACAAAAACATCAAAAAGCTAAAAATCAGCACCAAGGCAGGAAGAGGAGGAAAGAATTAAAACATTTGTTTATTATTCTTTGTCTGTTTTCTGACAAATTCTATAAGGAAAAGGCGTTTAGATTAAAAGTGAGAATGAAAAAGTATGCATAATAGACACCTGGTTCTTGTGAAGCCTTGGGTTTCTTTTCTGACTACTGAAGCAGTGACAGAGACTGTGTGACAGATAAATGGATGACTGAAGTAATGCTAGTGAGTGTACATGTGCATCTGTGTGTATGCGTGCACAAATGTATATGTGTGTGTGTCCTTTTTACTAATACAAATAAGACCCTATTAGACTAGCTTTACAGCCCAGTGCTGCACAGATGGGTGGGCTGGGAGTGGCCATTTATGTCATACACATGTTTGGCTGTTAAAGACAGTGATGCAATTGAATCTTTGTATCAATAACTTTTGTTGGTCAGTGCAAGTAGTGGTTCTCGAGAACCACAGAACTGATAGAAGAATGGAATTCTCCAGATTGGACTGAGTAGTCCACCAAGGGCTATGTCACCCAGAGGCTGAGAACCCTGTGGCTACACAGTCCATGAGGCTGGATGCCATAGTAGTCCCAGCCTGGCACTGATTAGGGGACTGCACATTGGAAGCCTGGAGTTGGGTCCTAATGTCAGAGAATAAATATAGCAGCCTCAGCAGCAGCAGCACGGCAGATGAATCTGCCAGCAACAGTAAAGACAAGTAGGACAAACAAAACGTCCCCCACCTTCCCTGTCTCGGCTGCCACTGGAAAACACTGTTCAGTTTTAGTGGGCCTTTCCACTTCAAACAATCTGGTCAAGAAAACTGCTCACAGGAGTACGCAGGTGCTTGCCTTCCAGCGCATTCCAGATCCAGTCAACTTGACAACGAAAGAGTAACCATAAGTACCTGAATAGAAGAGATTCCCAGATGTGGACCAGAGTGGACAGCATTTAAGTTTCTACAGATGCCACCAGGTTGTCTTTAGCTACCTTGCCCTAACGTGCACCTGCTCAGGCTCACCCCACAGTGTGTGCTTCTGTTTGCCCACCTCACCAACACCGCCTGTCAACAAGTGCTGTATTCTTTACCAAACTCTAGTGAGAAAGTTTGCTGGTGCATTTTTGTTGCATTTCTCCCACTGTGGAAGATGCTGAGCATCTTAGACACTGGCGGTATCAGTCACCAGTGGGTGTGGCCATGGGTCCTCTTGGCCCTGAGCATCCTGGCACAGAGGGAGATCCCACTACAGGAACCTCAGGCTGTGCTAGGCAAGATTAGGTTAAGCAGAGACAGTCCAGAAAAAACTGTACAGAGTTAACTCAACTCAGAGCTGAGGACCGGCAGGGGGTGTAGTCAACCTGATGACAGACATAGCTGGACAGCGAATGGGGACATTTTGCTTTAAGCTTTGGCATAACTAAAAGGACCTGGAAATTGTTTTGCTGTAGAGAGTGACCAGTCCTAGTGACTTGCTGATCCTGAGCAGAAAACACGTCCCAGCAAATGAGAGTCTGAGAGTGACAGAGACAGAAGCCCAAACCCCTGCACTGTAGAGCTCGGGGGCCTGTTTGCCTCCAGGAAACGCCTTTGAGAAAAAAGGAGGGGTTTATAATCCACAGCAACAGCTTGCCTGGGTACCCAAACAAACTCAAAAAGAGGGGGGCATGCTTCTCAAGACATTCAGACATTTCAGTAAATATGACATTGCTAAGGGTAGTGGCAAGTGACAGGGAGCAGTCAGAACTTGGAATCCTTAGTCATTGTCATGGTCATCACCACCACCACCTCTGCCACCACCACCACCAACGCCACCGCCACTGCTGCCACCACCGCCGCCACCACCACCATCAGAGGCAGGGTCTCATGCAGTCCTGGCTAGCCTTGAACTGCTCGTATCCTCCCTCCCGCTTCCAATTCTTAAGTGCTGGGATCCTAGCAATACACTGACTGCCATGTCTGCTTTGATGTAGCATTGGGAACCAGGCCCTAGGCTTCCTTCATGCTTTGTGAGCACTCAAGCAGTTGAGCCACATTCCCAACCAAAGCCGTAGACACAGAGCTCAAGCAGTCAGTATCCCTTCCCGCCACTGTGTTTATTTCAACACCACAGTGACAACCATGGCCCTCTGCGTTCTCCTTTCCCCTCAACGCTGCTGTTACTCCTATGCTCTCTATCTCTCTAGTCTCACAGCCCATGGCATTCCAGGCTGAGTTTCTGACAGGTCACTTACGGGTGCCCCCCTGCCCTGAAGCAGCCAAAGACTATTCCCAGAGAGGCCTTCTCACCATCTGTCCGTGCAGCCAGTGGTGAGCCTCACCTCCTACATCAAACAAGGGGTCACTCGTAGTTTACAAAAGTTATCAGAAGGCTTAATCAAATTTCTCTCTCTCTCTCTCTCTCTCTCTCTCTCTCTCTCTCGTGTGTGTGTGTGTGTGTGTGTGTGTGTGTGTGTGTGTGTGTGTGTGTGTTGGTGATGTATTAGGGAAGTGATAAAAGAAAATTAAAACACCCTAATGCTTAAGTACTTGGCCGCCTCATGCCAATGATTTCTTCTGAATGCTTTTGAACTCATCTCTAAGACTTTCTGACTTGGTGGCACAGTTAGGTCCCTCAGCAGTAGCTTTGAACATGAAGAGTTTAGGGAAAGTTGGTTCCCATGCCACAGACCTCAGCTTTTTTTCTCTTCCCAGCATCACTTTGCTGCTCTGTGTGAGAATCCTGCCAAGCAACAGTAGCCAGCATGGCTATATCTTAACCTCAGCCGGCAACACCACAGGCTCTGTGACTTTGCCAATTGGGGTGGTTCATTTGGGATCATGGTTAGCTGGGGACAGAAGCAGTATCCCAGAAACAAGCTCACATTGTTTGGTCCAGGATGTGGCTGGCCTTGAACTTTCAAATATTGGCCAGTCATGACCCTGCTCTTGCAGAAGTCCCCTGAGGTGATCTAGGGTGGCTGTGATATGCATTGTCCGTGTTACCTGCACAACAATCTGAAATCTGCTCTATTCCCATGCGTAGAAGGCTTTGCTAGAAGAGTAAGAATGGCTGTTTAGAGTTTATCCAGGAATCTTCCGAGGCTATCTGGCCTTTGGGCTCTTCTAGTTCTCTTTGTGCAGGAGGAAGATAATCGTGATTTAGATAGCAGTGGCCGGGTACATCCAGAGTAAGGGTTTCCGTAAAGGGCTCCCTTGGAAGTGACAAGGCTCTGGAAGGTTCTCAAATGAGCAGGAGCTCATTCCTAATCTAGTAGGGAACCATTATAGTTCTTTTCTCCTTCCCTGAGCCCAAAGACTACGCACACAGAACACCCGTCCTGTACCTCGGTGTCACCTACTGGAGACTTCTTGCTGTCTCTGGCCACATAAAGCTACACACGTGACATGGAGTGGGAAAGAGAAGGTCTGCTCCTACCAAGGTGAGGTTCCCACAGGAGGCTGTGTCCCTCCAGTCCCCCAGCCTAATTGTCAGCAAACTAGGGTCAGCACGGCCCTACCGAATCCTGGTAATGAAATGTCGGCTCTGCCCATCACAGGCTTCGTGGCCAGCTCAGAGAGATGCTCAATAAGAGAACAGTCTGACAATTCAATCACGCAGGCCAGACATGTGCAGACAATGTGGTTTCTGCTGGAGCAAAGACTGCCTTGTTATTTCCCCCACTTCTCTCGAGCCAGGGCTGATTGAAAGACTCCAGCAACTACGCATGGAGCCTGGGCCTCAAGGATTAAAGGTCAGTTAAAAGGTGGCACATCTTTTCACACGGGGAGTTAAGTTGGACAAGTAACGGACTGAGATCTTACTTCTAGGGTCTACCTGTCAACTTCTAGAAGAGCTAATACTGCAGTGGCAGTGTTAACTTCCAGCTTGACAGAATCTAGAATGACCTGGAAGACAGGACTCTAGGCATCTCTGTGAGGGACTGTCCTGTTTTAACTAAGGTGGGATGGTCTGTCCACTGTGGGTCTCACCATTCTCTGGTTGAGGTCCCGGACTGAGTAGGTGGCGAAAGGTAGCAACGGCTGGCATTCATCCCTGTTTGCTTCCTCAGTGGGGATGTCACGTGACCAGCTGCTTCGAGTTCTTGATGCCTTGACTTCCCCACCACTACAGAGTGTGGCCTTGAGCCCCGAGCCGGAAGAAACTTTCCTTCCTGGCTGTTGCTTCTGTTAGAGTATTTCATTATCGGAACAGGAAAAGAAACTAAGACACCATGGAAATCATAATCAAGGCTTAAATACCCTTCCTAGAAAAGCGAATGGTCGCTTAAAATTCCTCATTCAGTCGTCACAGTTCACGAGTCCCAGGAAGTTCTCCATGCACTATGTAGATAAACAAATTGAAACTCCTAAGTTACATCACGTATGCCTAGCTCCCATAACGCCTGTCACCCGAGACTTGGGGCTATTGCCAGCACAGCGAGTTGCAGCAATGGTTACACATGTCCCACACCCGCACCCATCTGAATGTCTGTCCTTCAGGCCTCACTGTAAATCTTCTGAATGTCGGAGCAGCCAAAGAACTTTCTACAACTACTGGCAGCGCTCGTCTCGTTCCTGGACCATGCTCATATCCAGGGGGTCCTCTCTGAAAGAGATCTATCCCTGTGGTAGGGACCAGCCATATTTGCTATCATAGGAGTCCCCTCAGCACCTGCCCTAGGGTCTTTCATGCGTAGTCCATGCTGAGTAGACACTGAGTACGGGCGGGCGGGAGGATAGTAAACAGATGCCCACACTTGAGTCCCGGCTGTGTCTGTTTTCGGGAGCCTAAGTCTAGACATTGGCCACATGCTGTACCCCGAGGATCCTTGTGGGCTGCATGAGACTCCCAAAGAGGTGATCTTCCCTCCCTTCTCTATGATACGTTCAGAACCTTTGACATTTAAGTCCAATGTAATTTGCTTTCACTTGTGTTGAAAATACCAACAAATGTCGCCCACTTTCATTGCCTTCTCCTGACATGTCCCATGAGATGCTTCACTAAGTACTTCAGGTCCCTCTGCATCAGCCAGAGATGCAGGATTAGGTAGAAAAGAGGGGGATTGGGTGTGCACGTGATTCAAGCAAAGATGTGGGATGAGTGAAGAATTGAAGAAGGCTCTTTAAGAACGTGGCAAAGATGGGAGAAGGGGTGGGAGGGACAGTCCACTATCACCACCACGAGGAATGCTCCATTTCCCCCACATCTCTCTCTATTCTAGAGGACCCCGTGCCTTGGAGACCTTCTCATCATGAAGTATGTTCCATTTCCCCACATCTCTCTCTATTCTAGAGGACCCTGTGCCCTGGAGAGAGTCTCGGTCCTCGTTCCTCTGCAGCTCCTTCAGTCTACCGAGGACATTTCTTACACTTGAAGCTGGGATGCCAATGCGTAGTTTGGAAATTGCCTTGTGAGTGATTAAAAAACAAACACAAAAGCACCCAAATGAGTAGTAAGTGGCCAGAGATAAGATTTCATCTCCCTTGTGACAAGTCCAGGGAGCATGGTCTGTCTTTGAGCGAGCAAATAGACCCACATCAATACCTACAGTGCATGGTGACCTAAGATCACACTGCTGGGGAGGAAAAGGAGCCTGGTATTTGGAAGCCCTTTACACTATCTCTATAACTGCTCATGAGTCTTAAGCTATTTAACAATTAAAATTATAATTTAAGAATATGCAGGAAGTTCAGAGTGGTAATGCCACTCTAGGTCTTAGCAGGACCTAAGCTCCTTCCACTTAACTACATACACATGATTCAAACATGGCTACGCCTCATGATTCAAAATGACTGACTCCTCCAGCTCCACTCAGCCCTTTCCACTCAGTCATCAGGAAGCAGCAAGAGTGTCTTTTATTAAGGACACACAGTATATAATCGCTTATAACTTTTGGGCTCTAACTTAGTTATATGACCACACTTAGTGTACTGGGAGGCTGTACGTCAACCTGACACAAACTGGAGTCGTCGGAAATGAAGGAATTCAGTTGAGAAAACACCTCCAGAAGGTTCTGCTGTAGGGGTATTTCCTTAATTAGGGATTGATGGGGAGGGCCAGTGTACTGTGGGCGGTACTATGCCTGGGCCAGCACTCCTGGGTTCTATAAGAAAGCAGGCTGAGAAAGCCACAGAGAACAAGCCACCATGCAGCACCCCTCCATGGCCTCTGTACCAGCTCCTGCCTCCAGGACCCTGCCCTGCTTGAGTTTTGTCCTCACTGCTTTTGATGAACTTTTTCTTGTAAGTTTATCATGTGTAGCTGCATATACTTAGGGACTATAAGTTGATGTTATGATTGTGACTACAATGATGAATATGAAATAACACCAAACAGTTGATATGTTTGTGGTGAGAGCAATTGAAGTGAACTCTTAGCAAGTTTTAAGCATGTAGTACTCTGTTAAGAACTGTATTTACCATGCCCACTTGGGGGTTCTGGCCAGGGAAAGACAGAGTGGACATTAGGAGATGAACAGGAGCCACTGTCACTCCTTGGCCCTTGATCCCTTCAACTACAGCAGGAAGCTGCTAGGTGTCCTCTCTTCAGCTCATGAGGCCACTCTACTTCTACTGCTCTGCAGACCATCCGTCTAGTTTCCGTGACTCCCCATAGGGACACTGAGCCAGAGGTACCGGCCTCCTTGGCTTGCTTTGTATCAGCCGGCAGGAGACATCCATGGAGTATATATGACCTGAGAGGACCACTGAGACTCCCCCTCCCTGAACTGTTTCCAAGTTCCACATCCACGAACAAGGTGCTAGTCCTAAAACCATTAGGAGCTCAGTCTTTCAGTCAAGGCACTGCAGAATTCCCACTTAGCACAACTAGCTATTAGGAGTCAATGTACCCATTTGATTCTTGGGTATTGTAGAAGGTGGAGGGGGTCAAAGTATACCTAGAATTTTCTTGTCTTCAAACATCTTTCTACTTTTAGATGGAAGAGACTGAGGCAAACTGTAAGGAAATACTTGGCCTGATTATCAAAGAGGCCTGCACAAGTTGTCATACAGAGAGTAGAAATACAGTAACCCGGAGAAATACTATTACACAGATGATGCTATCACAGTTTGTCATACAGAGAGTAGAAACACAGTAACCTGGAGAAATACTATTACACAGAGGATGCTATCACAGTTTGTCATACAGAGAGTAGAAACACAGTAACCTGGAGAAATACTATTACACAGAGGATGCTATCACAGTTTGTC
>JAQHUG010000555.1:308242-330586 GCA_028555095.1 Dicrostonyx torquatus | reverse complement strand
TACAGAGAGTAGAAACTCAGTAACCTGGAGAAATACTATTACACAGAGGATGGTATCACAGCACCATGCAGCTCCAGTCTGAGGGGACCCTCATGAGGGCCCCAGTCTAAGGGAAACATCGTTATCCTCGGGAACCCCTAGTCTGTAGATGCAATTTCTCTATCCTTCCAGTCAGCTCCCAAATACCGCAGAGAGACTAATTATGAATTATAAATGCTTGGCGATAACTTAGGCTTATTACTAACTAGCTCTACAACTTAAATCAACCCATATTTCTTATCTATTCTCTACCACGTGGCTCAGTACATTTCTTTAACTGTAGCACGAATTCTAATTGGTACTAATAATAAAAACTCTGAGTCAGATATAGGGGTTAATGCTGAAGATCAGAGAAGCAGAGTGGCCAGCCACCTGAGAGTTCTTTTACCTCTACAGTGCTCAGACTGAAGGAGCATCCTATCTCAGACTGCATCTTCCTACCGCATCTGTCTCCACCAAACCTCAGACTGCACTGAGCTCCTGTCTCCTCCTGCCATATCACTCCTGTCTCCACCTCCCAAGTGCTAGGATCACCTTTGTGTGAGCTCTGCTTCTCTTTTAGACAGATCCAATCTTGGGTAACCCAGTGTGACCTTGAACTAACAGAGCGCCCTCTGCCTCTATCTCCAGAGTCCTGGGATTAAAGGTGTGAGCCACCACTTCCTGGCCTTTAGTGGCTCAGCTCTGCACGCTGATCCCCAGGCAAGTTTCATTTATTAAAACATAAACAAAATATCACTATATTTAACAGGGCATGTTTATCTTTCTTCTCCTCATATCTCCTGGTGACTCTGCCCTTCTCCATTCCTGTACTCTCTCCCTGGCCACAAGTCCCACCCAACCTCTTCCTGCCTAGCTATCAGCCATTTCTCTCTTTATTAAACCAATGAGAGCAACACATCTTCACAGTCTACAAAAAGGCTATTCCATAACATTAGTCTGAGAGATGTCTGCCATCAGAAATCCCTAGTCTGAGGGAGATGCAGCCTGACAAGGAGATATGACTCATCTTTAAGGGAGCCTCAGGGAACCCCAATCTGATAGGAAATAGGACCTATGAACGAAGAGCCAGCTCCAGTCAGAGAGAAGTCTTGTCTTCAGGAATCCCTTTTAAGAGAGATAGCCTCTCCTCAGGGATCCCTGTCTGAGAAAACATGGCTTGACCTAAGAGGGTCTCTCTCTGAAGAAATGTGGTCTATCATCTTCAAGGAGCCATTGTCTGAAAGGCATGGCCTGTTCTTAGGGATCTTCAGTCAGATGAGGCATGGCCTCTCTTTAGAACCTTTAGTCAAGGGAATGACCTGTCCTCCAGAGCCCCAGATAAGGAGTGACTTGTCCTCAGCCCCCCTGGACCTGCATGTTTAAAGAGGGGGGGGGTGAGTAGCTTTGTATTTCCACCCATCCTCTTCCTGCTTGTGGAGAAGCTAGCTAATTTGTCTTCCCTCCACGAGGCTTCTCTACCCTCCTGTCATGGGTTAGTCTCCCTTAGGAAATGGAGTAACTATTTGTTCGGATTGTATGGAGCCCAGCACATCAATTGCTCTATAAATATTTATATTTCAAATGACTTAGCTCAGTAAATATGCAGAATCTTACTGACAGAAATCTGGTGGTAAACCAATGGGGAAGGAGTTACTGGAAGGCCTGAGGCCCCTGTTGCTGCAGATCAGGGATGCCTGGAACTCCCACAGGGTCACAATGTTCCCACCCCGGCAAGGTTCTTCCTTCACTAAAACAGCTGTTCTTCACCTCTGCTTGCCTTTCCTTAGGATCATGAGGCATTCTGTCCCCAAGCTTGAGATGGGCAAGTGGAGGAGGATTCAGTTCTGGCCGGGAGCACAGTTTGGTTTGTGTTGACTTCTCCCATGCAGGCTGCCAGTTTCTTTCAGCTAATGGCCCAGGTCTCCTGAGAGTCTGAGAGTTCTATGAATATGCCTCCTAGCTTAGCATCCTGCTTCTCTTACTGGTCCCTTTGACATCAGCCAATTGCCACAGAAAGATGGTCCACAGTGTGAAAATTGAAGTGGATGCTGAGGCTGTGTGGTTTCACAACGTGCGTATATGTTTTGCACCATTGGCTCTGGTCATCCAGACAAAGAGTTAGTTTTACAGTGGAGGAAAATTTAGAGGCAGCCAGCTGACCAAGGTCCCATAGCCAGAAAGAGAAAAGGCAGGGTTCAAGTTCAGGGCCATCCTCAGCCTCTCAGTGGCTGGGCTTGTGCCTGTGTTAGTGTACCTGGTCTCCAAATCAAGCTTGGGGCTTCCTTTAAAGGACATTTGTAAGTCCTGCACTCAGAAGGCAGAGGCAGTCGGGTCTCTTTGAACTGGTGGCCAGTCTGATCTGCACAAAACTCCAAATCAGCCTACATAGTGAGTCCTTGTCTCAAAAAATTCAAATAAATAAATGAATAGCATCTGTAATGCCCAGCTCTCTGCAACCAATATACTTGACATCTTTGTTCTACCTTCTAAAATATTCTCTTTGACTTCTCACCCTAGCTTATGGAACTCTGCCACCTGTCATTCGAGTGACAAGTGACGATGCTACCTCTTCTGAGAAGCGTGTTTCCTTCTTCTAGCGGATGGGCAGGTGTCTCCAGACTCCCTCCACACAGTGTGACTTTGTCATCTCTGTTCTTGAGAGAAACGCTATACAAGATGGGTGGGCCACATCTGGTTTGGAATTTCAGTTCTGCCTCTGTTCTACTGGGCATATATTATCAGTTTCCTGAGCCCCATTCTCCTGTAAAATGGACAGATAGTATTGAATTATTAAGCGGTTTGAATAGAAGACCAGGTATAAAGTGCTATCTCTCAACTCATAGCTCCTTCTCTCTGACCTGGAGGGTGGCTGTCCGTGTGTGGATTTGCAAGTTCTCCCAGAAAGAAGACGGTGCCCTCTCATGACATGGGTCCTGGGGATCTGAACTCAGGACCCCATGCTGCATGACTGTCACTCTACTGACTTAGCCCTCTCCCAGCCACCAGTGGAGTTTTGTTTTTGTTTTATTTTGTTTTGGTAAAATTAATCAAGGATGGCGGGTCATGGCATATCTGGTCTTTGGGTTTTATTTGCCTATAAGCATAGAGGCTGGAAATGGCATATTGGTCTGGTACCCTTCCTTTGGAAGGCCCTGGATATCATCTGCCATTAGAACACCATCCATAAGAGGAAGGCATCTGAGAAGAGGACCTGTCCCTATGTCCCTACTTGAGCCCATGTTCCATGGAAGCCTGCCTGAATGAACCCATGTCACCAAGTAGAGCAGGCTATTGTGTCAGCAAGGAAAGAGGGGGCTACTGCAGGCTTCGAGATCTTGAATCCACAGAGTCTAAAGGTAGGAAACCAAAGGAAGAAGGAGGGGGAAAAAGATGAAGTTGAACACAGATGGAAACAGAGAGGCCCTGTTAAGACTCTGAGCTGGAGCAAGGTGACTGTGGGTAAAAGGCTTTGCTGGGCAAGCCTGAGGAAGAGCTGAGGCCCACGCCCAGGCCCCATGGTAGAAGATGGTAGGAGAGAGCCAGCTCTCACATGTCGTCCTCTGACTTCCACACGTGCGCACTGTGCCATGTGCACCACCCTCGCATGTATAATAAACAAAAACAAGTAGACCAGGCTGGAGTGGGAGACAGCCCATCATCTCTCTCTAAGCCTAAGGCAGGGTCAGGATAGAGCCTCTGGGAACTCACAGACTGGCTGTGTGGCCCCCTCCGCTGTCCATCAGGCAAGAGACCAGTACACCCCAATATGAAGACAGAAACGATTAGGAATGCAGAGAGCAAACCTTGGGAAATGGAGCCTGGTGTTTGCAATAAAAATTTAAATGTGCCATCGTGGTGGCAACAGCGCCTTTTATCTGATCGGCCTGTCAGAGCCTTAGAAGGCTGAATACTGTAAATGGCAAAACCAAATTGAATTCATATTTACTGCCCTTTAGTCCGTGGGGTTCCTTGTTTCCAGTGGATTAATCTTTCTTTTCTCCTTCTCCCCTCCCTCCTTTTGTTTTATACTTCCAGGTGGCCTTGTGGCCTGGAAACTCCTGGGCAGAGTTAGTAGGAGAGAAGAGGGACACTCTCTGTCTTGGTTGGCTTTTGTTTATTTCCCCAAGTCATCTCTGTGCCCCCATTCACCATGCCCTGTGGCATGGAGGCCATACCTCATGGACAGCTGAGTGGTCTCCGTGACCTCTGATCCTTGGTGAGGTTTGCCACTTAGAGGTGTCTGAAAGAAGTCACTTCATTGACTGTCCCCCTCCCTAGGGGCGGACCACCAGGGGTTGTGTCTGTCTATCTGCTGGAAAGCTCTTTGTTCAAACCTATCCTGGCTGGGGTCTGCTTTGTCCCTCTGTCTAGCAGTGACAGGGTGAGGAGGCTTCCCTCTGCTGTCAGATCCTGGATGCTGTACCTGTAGACTGCCTCTAGACCAGCTTACAGGGTCAACCATCCCTTCCTGAAACTTCCTTTTGATTCTGCCCTTTGCTACCCACCTCCCCAGGATCCTCCCTGTCCATCTGTCTGTCTGTCAACCTGTCTGTCCATTTGTCCATCTGTGTGCGTGTTCATCGTGTAGAGACCAGAGGCCAGAGAATTTAGGCTGCCTTTTCTCAGGTGCCGTCCTCCTTGAGTTTTGAGGGTACCTCCTTGACCAGAAACTGAATTAAGCTAGGCTGGCTGGCCAGTGAGCCCCAAAGATCCACTTGTCTCTGACTCCCCAGCCCTAGGTTTACAAGCCTGGACCAAATGCCCTGATTTGTGCATGTTTGTGAGCAAGCACATGTGTACATGTGTCTATGTGTACATGTATCTATGTGTGTGCAGAGACTAGGAATCAGTCAACACAGATGTCTCCTTAGGTAACTCCACCTTATTTTAAGATTTATTTGTTTGATTTTACATGTGTGAGTGTTTTGCTTGTGTGTAGGAACATATAATGTGTGTTTGCCTAGTACCCTTACAGGTCCCAGAGGTTGCCAGATCCCTTGGAACTGGGGTTACAGTCAGTAGTGAGCTGTCATGAGGGTGCTAGGACTTTTACCGGGGTCCTCTGGAAGAGAAGCAAGTGTTCTTAACTGCTAAGCCATATCTTCATATCTTTAGCCCATCCACTTTTTTTTTTTTTTTGAGGCAGTATCTCTCACTGTACCCAGAGCTCACTGATTCCGGTAG
This sequence comes from Dicrostonyx torquatus, assembly GCA_028555095.1. Taxonomy (NCBI): domain Eukaryota; kingdom Metazoa; phylum Chordata; class Mammalia; order Rodentia; family Cricetidae; genus Dicrostonyx; species Dicrostonyx torquatus. Next base: position 325,381 of record JAQHUG010000555.1, on the reverse strand, counting down.
GCTGGCTTGCCAGTGAGCCCTAGAGATCCTCCTGTCTCTACTGTACCCCACTGCAGGGGTTCTAGACATATAACCTGGATTTAACGTGGGTGCTAGGGATCTGAATTTAGGTCCTCATGCTTGCGTGACAATCTTTGCTGACTGAGTCGTCTCTCCAGCTGCCAGTGGTCTGTTACAAAACAGAAGCAAGGATGAGGAGGGTCATGACACACCCAGCCATTGGGATGGTATTGCCTAAGCGCACAGGAGGTACAGATAGCATAATGCTTTGGCACCCCTTTGTCCTTGAAGGCCCTGGATATGGTGCCCCCTGCTGGATGCCTGGAAACAACCTAGAGCTGACAAGGGTGTGGGAGGCAGGGTAGCCTGCTGTGGGACTCCCAGGGACAGTAAGCCCTCATATGGGTTTCTGTGACTTGTACCTGTAGAGAGAGCTCCTCAGGTGGTTGCTGCTGTAAAATGGCCTTGCTTTTGCTGATCTGGGTGGCCCACAGTCCAGGTTGAACAGCAGCATAGACTGCTGTCTCTAGCTGCCCCCCAATAGACTCTGGAGAGGAATACATGTAGAATTTCTTGGTCCCTGCTGCCCCATTGCAGTAGCACCTTCCCTGCCGCCTCACAAACAGGCGATGTTGAAACTTACAAATAAACACTCATCGAGAAGCTCTTTTGACATTCTAAGTTATTTTTGTTTTAATAATTATGTTGTTAGGAGCCAAGATTAAATACACTGTGCTTGATATCACACCAAACACATAATAACAGAGCAAGATGGTAACTCTAGCTCGCGTGTGTAATGAGACACTGTCCTCAGCACCATGAGCCTTGAGTGACCAGCACGCTCTATGCTCCTGATGAGGTCAGTGGTGCAGGCACAAGAAGTACCTAGGAAGGTCCAGGCCTCACCAGGGACCCTGGCATGAAGAATATCAGCTTCAGACCTAGGAGACATTATTATTTTAAGATTGATACTTGAGATATAAAAAGTAGATGTATCCCTGTCCTTGGGGATCCATAGTCAGGGTTTGGTGGTTTGGATGATATATCCAGTAAGGCTCAGGCATTTGGTTCCCATTGGGTGGCTATTTGGGAAGGATTAGGAGGTGTGACCTTGCTAGAGGAAATATGTCACTGGGGGGGGGCTTGGAGATTTTAAAAGCCCTTTTACCATATTGAGTGTATTCCCTCTGCTTCTGCTTGTGGTTCAAGAAGTGAGTTCTCATCTGTCCCCGCAGTCATGTGGGCTGTAACCCTCTGGGACTGTAAACCCCAAATAAGGTCTCCTTTCTTTAAGTTGTCAGCAATAGAAAAGTAACTTATGTGAAGGGAATCCCAATCTCAGGGAGACACACATGTGCCTGAGTCTGAAGGACACAAATACTGTCCTTAGCGAGACCCAGTCTGAGGAGGTCACAGCCTAGTCTTCAACAATCCCAAGTGTGCTGAGAGAAATGCAGTTCCTCTCTCAACTGACCTTCAAGTGCGACCTCTGGCTCAAATGCTCACACTTAATTACGCTCTGTAGCCACAGTGAACTTTAACGCCATTTAGCCCATGCCTACCCTGTAGCCTGGGTGGCTTAAATAAGAAAAGCCAATTTTAATTTTGCCCGAGCCAAACATAATGAGGAGACTAAATCATAGACAGAACATTCCCCAGCCAAATGGAAATGAGTTTTGGATTATCTGCTGCTTTCAATTATCTGCCCCACTGCTCCCTCCCTTAGCTCGGTTGTGTAGTGGACACGGACCAGTCTGGAAGCTTCCCATTTAGGGGGGCACTAGAGGAAGGCCTGAGCGCACTGGGAGGGCACTGAAGAGTCCATGGGACTGACATCATCTTTGAGACAAAGATAGGCAAGGATGGATCCTGGGGTTTGGGTCTACTAAGAAGACCTTAGTGAGGGAGAAGAGCCCTGGTGATGGAAAATGATTCCCTGTGTGTCCATGTCCATGTCCTCCACCCTTGCTCTCTGAGGTGGGAAGGGAATGGTCCACTGAGGTGCCTAGAGCTCCCTGCTGACTGGAGGAGACTTCAGGGAAACCTGTCAGTGCAGGGGAATTTGGAGGCAGAATCTTAAGAGTCAAGAGTTAACCAGAACTCCTGTCTCAATCTGACCCGAGAGTCCCCATATCTCAGCACAGGTGAAAACTGACAGGTGGGAACAGGGAAGTTGGGGACCGAGACTGATGCAGAGAGCTGCCAGCCATGGACCTTCTGTGTCCCCAACAAGGGCAGATCATAAACTATATGGAGATTAATGCTTTTGAAGGTGACAGCACACAACCTGGCATTCGTCTCCATCAAAAGCAAGCCAGCAAGCTCTGCTCCCTGCCCCTTCTCCACAGCCGCCCTCCCACCCAAGATGTGTGTAGGGATGTGTGAAGCTCCCTTCGCCCACACAGCAGTCTGTCATAGGAACCCACCTGTTCGCTTGCTCACTCACCTCCATTCATGTGACACCCCCTCATACACCCTCGGGAGCTTGCTCAGCCACACGCAGGCTGTCACACATCATACATAAGCCTCCTCACATCCCCAGCCCACCCCACCTCCATTCACATTCCAACCTCCTTATTTTTGATCCCTTTCACACCCCGCCATGAATGAATGAATGAATGAATGTGGGCCTCCCTTCATTAACCCCAAACATTCTTTCACACAGGGATCTGGGCATCTCCACTACTTCCTAGACCCAGTCGGGGCTGGTGCAGATGTTTCTACTGATTTTTTATGGTTGCTAATTTTTGAGACAAGGTCTTATGTAGACCAGGCTAGCCTTAAACTCATTATGTAACTCAAGATGATTTAAAAAGGATCTTGCTGGCTCCACTTTCTTAGTGTTGAAATTACAGACTGCCAGGCCCGGTTCATGCTGTGGGTATGGACCCCAGGGCTTTGTTTATACTAGGCAAGCTCTTTACCAATCAAACTACATCCACGGTCCTTTCCATTCTGAATATTCCTACCTCTTTTTTTGCATGGGAACTGATGTTCCCCCACCACATATCTTTCTGTGTTTTATTAGTCATTGATACAGTTACTGGTTTTCATGCATTAAAAAAAGGAAAAAAAATCCCATATCTCACATGAACACCGAGGGTTTAGACTGTTGGAAGTTTATATAACAGCACCAGTTATAACTATGAAGCTTGACTGTGTCCTCAAGGCTTCAGAAATGGAGCAATGGTTTGAACAAGGGCCTTTGTGTAAGTGGTTCATTGAGGTAGATTTGGAAACATGGGAAGAGAAGTGGGGAAACGAGGCAGGGAGGAGTTGGAGAGAACAGGCTGCAGTGAAGGGAAACTGAGGTACTGGGTATGCCTGGTGTGTGGAGTATGCCTCAGGGCTGTCTTAACTGAGGGGTGAGAAGGCTGAGATCCCATAGCTCTTGACAGAGAAGGGTCCCTGGGCGAGTCATTCCCCAGCATTCTCAGCCTGCCCCACAGGAACAAGCTCGTTCTTATATCAGATTGGAGGGTGCGGCTGTCAGAGGTGCCGGGGACTATGACTAGGACTACTAGTCATACTACTAGTCATACTAGTCCTAGTCATAGTCACTAGAGCACAAGTCATTCACTCACTGACTCATTAATTCACTCAGCCCCGGTTCCTCTTCAGGCCCATGGACTAGGTGTGCTACCAGGGATCACGGCTGAAGGAAGTACAGTTCTTGCCAAGGTCCCCAGGTGAATGGGAGTGACAGGCAGGCAAACATAATTACACGGTAAAATCTATCATGGATGTGTTAACACAGAGGCATAATATGGTCTTCCAAAGAGGAAGCATCTCTGGCCTAACAGCCGACTTCCAATGAGGACCGCTTGTTTCACACAGGAGCCTTTCAAACAGCCCTAAGGGGCCCCTGCTGCTCTTAGAAGCCCTAGCCGGAGATACCACTTTGCCCTCCTGGCTGATGTCCAGAAGGTGGATCCGTCCTGTCCCTGTGGTTTTGTGGGGACAGCATAGGGAGTGTTGTTAGTTTCCATGTATGTCTTTCTGCTGCTGCCTAGAGAGAATCTCTAGGGATTGCAACTCTCCTAGGGACATTCCTCTGCTCCTCCCCCTCCTCCTTCACCTCTTATTCCTCTTCTTCCTTTCCCTTCCTCCTCTGATGATGCTGGCATCCTGTGCCAAAGGCTGAACTTCCTGCAGGAGCTCTCTCCGTCTCTAACACACACAGACCTATTCCCCTCTGTGCTGGAAGTGTTGCCAGAGTTAGTCAGGGTCTGAGTGTGGAGCCTGGCATCCATGGCTCATCCACCCATCTCCAACAGGACAGTTAAAATCACAGTGAAAAGTAGAGAAGGGGGATCTAATCAGTGCAGCCACTTTAGGAAGAGAACACCGTGGCTCCCAAATCTTTCCCGAGCTCCTGAGGTCTAGCCATAACCAGAATACAGAGACATGCAGAGGGGAGTAGTCCTAGTCAGGACGCTGTCCTCTGGTCATGCCTCAGCTGCAGCCTCTCCTGACAGATTGTCGGAGTTGGGAAACCTCTTCCTCTCCTCAGGGTGAGTGCCCCCTGTGCTCACCTCAGCCTCATGGTTTCTGGGGCTTTTCCTTTGCTCACCTCAGCCTTTCCTGGAACTCCTGGAAAACTGCAATTTCTTAGTGTCCATTGTCTCAATAATCTAATAGCAGGAGGGAGGGAGGGAGGGCGCAGTGTCTGTTTAGAAGATGCTCAGGAGAGAGGGAGGGAGGAAGGAAGGGCACAGTGTCTGTTTAGAAGATGTTCAGCTCCTGCCAGAAGGATTACAGAAGGTCCCTTCCTAGGTGAGCAGGGCCAGCCAGGAAGATTGCTTGGGAAACCAGGAAACCAGTTCCCAGGTCAAACTCATTCTTCTTACCCTGAAATGGAGGCCCAGCTTCTAGCTTCTGATGCCTGTGTTCCTAGCTCAGCTGGAAGGAAGTCGGTTTCTTCGCCCACTATAGACAGAACACAGCCTCCAAGACTCCTGGGCTTGATCAGGGTGATGTATGGGGCACAGTGGACCCTGAACAGGGAGGGACATCTAGGAAAAAGGAGGCACAGGCTGCTGCCTCCCTACAGGTGGCAAGCCTCAGCCCCTCCCACCCTCCTACCTGGAGCACCCTGGAGGGGGCTTATCCCATTTTTTACCTGAAGCAGGAGACAAAGTGTCTCAATTGATTTACAGGCTTCAGGGGCGGGTGGGGGTTCCGGCTGGTTGCTAAGATATCTTTTAAATGGAAATCAGGGCGGAGAGACAGCACATATATCTAGCCAGCCATCTGCTAACTGTTGCCGCTTCTGTTGGAAGCAGCTCCTGGTGGTTCAGACAGAGAGGCTTGGGGGGGGGGGCTGCAAAGGAAGGAGGGTCTAGGAGGGAGAATGTCTGGGTCTTAGAACTAACAAAGGAGATTTCCTCTTCTGCCCCCAAGTCTGCTGCTCTCCACTCCCCACTTTACTTCCCCCCCACATTGTTTTGAGTATAAAAATCCCATCTGCAGGAGCTGGAGAGATGGCTCAGCAATTGAGAGCCCTTACTGCTCTTCCATAGAATCCAGAATTTCATTCCTAGCACTCACCTTCCATGGCCCACAATCACCTTAACTCCAACTGTAGGGTATCTGCACTCTGTGCCTATATCCATTTATAACGCACCACACACACACACACACACACACACACACACACACACACACAGAAAAATTATAAAAAAAAACATCTCTAGAGGCACTGATAATAAACTAACAGCTTAGTTTCACAATTCTGTATTTACTGCCAGTATATCTCTATGTGTACATATATGTCTGTGTTTGTGCATGTATGCATGTGTATATGCATATGTGTATATGGTCACTGGCATCAGAGCCAGTGAGCCCCCTGCTTCTAAGAACCCCAGCCTTCCTTTCAAGTTTCTCTCCGAGCGGAAAGCACAAGAGCTCAAATGTAGTGTAACAGCTGGGTTATCTCCAGTTCCTAAGCAATCCATAGTAAAAGCTGGCAGTTCTGACTACACCCAGGCACACGGATGCCTCAGGAGGGGCCTCCTTTGCTTAGAGTATGGCCTGGAGCCAGGCAGTCTTGAGTAAGTGGTAATTCTTTCCACAGTGGGGAAGAGTGTTCAGTTGGTTAAATGTGGACCACAGAGCCACCAGGTAATGGTGAGGCAGGCTGCTCAGTTAGGGCGCTCCGCAAAAGCCCTATGGGGGCATCTCTTTCTCACCACACAACCTTACCATTGCCAGCTGTGACCTTGCAGAACTGTGAGTACCACGTGCAGAAGTCCAGTGGCGGAAGAGGGGGTACCATTTCTACCCTGGATGAGTGCCCAAGTCTAAGCTAACTTTAAGGCACTGTGGGTTCAGAGAATCTTGCTCTACTCCATCAGTTCCGTCTCTCCACCGCCCTCTCCTCCAAGGCTGCCTCCTGGACAGCCCTGCCTTCTCTGCCTGGCGCTGACTCCTCCACAGGCTGACTGTGACATTTGATAGCAGTGTTCCTTCCATAGCTTCTGCTCTCAGTGTGCCACTGTTGGCATTGCCTGCCAGCACTACTGAAACCTGTCCATTTGCTTTTCATGGCTCTCTCTCCCTGGGCAAGCCCCCATCTCCTAGCTCTAGTCCCCTCTGTCACCTACACCACTCAGAAAAGCTTGAAGGTACCCTGGCCAGTCTCTTCTCCCAGCCTTTGTTCAAATTCCTAATTCAAAGAGGAAGCACCTCCCCCATCTCATCTGCCTGAGTCAGGCAAATTTATCCATTTCCTTAAAACTCCTCCTCTCTAAAAACTGGGGGTGAAGCAGCCTTTTGTTTGGCTGTTGGAGTAATGGGCTAAGTGACAATTCTCAGAATACAATTTTAATTAAGATTCAATAGTCACTTGTCTGTCAGTAATCTTCCGTGCTGATTACTTAAAATATATTTACCCAGTTCTCTTATGTCACCCATTTGAATTCATTAGACATTTGCTAATCTTCAACAAACTTATTTTTTAAATTGTGGTTTGCTTAACATCATTTGGTAGGATGAAACTGTTTGAAGGACTGGGTTTTCCTGGCTTCCGGATGCATAGCCCACCTTCCTTGCTTCCTTTACCATCTCAGCTGTGTGGTGACAAAAGTAAGGACGAAGGGACCCAAAAGCTATATAGGCAGACGGTTATCCATGCTCCACTGAGGAAGGCTGCAGACTCATCCTCCCAGCACAGAACTGGCAGGGCTGACTGAGAGGGATCTGGAGGGCCGAGCAGAAGATGCCCTATGAGCATTCGGTAGGTAGACAGCCTTGGGACCGGCTCCAGGGTTCCTGAGAAAAGCTGATGGGGAAGAGCTGCGTCTTTGACTAGGCCCTGCCAAGTGTGGACCTGGAAGAACTCCTCTGGGCACTCACAAAGGTCACAGGTAGAGACCTCCTGTGATTGACAGCCAGAGATGTAGACCCCTGGTGGGACCTGGGGCAGGGTTTGGTGACAATAGGTACTGGCTGGGCTGCAGCTGCTCCTGAGGCGCCTGGAGCAGCCCTGTAAGGAGTTAGACATGCGGCAGATTCAACAGGGACACTCGCAATGAAGACGGTGAAAAGATGTGAAGTCCTCTGGGAAACTTCTGGAGGGACCAGCAGATCTCATGGCTTCCATCACTCACCTCTGCCACACAGTTAAGGAAGAGAGTCCAAGCAAGATGCAAAGGAATGAGGGGACCATCTGCTAATAAAATTTTATTTACAGAAACAGGCAGCAGACAGCAGTAGTTCACATGCTTGATCATTAAGGGAACCCTAATATGGAGGAGGATCATTTGGGATGTCCTGGTAAGTGTGAAATACACACCAGATTTCAGTCTTTATACAAATAATTCTAATGATGACATTGAGATGATAGTATGGGTGCAATGTAATATGCTCCTAAAATGAACTTTCTCTAATTTTTAAGAAGAGATTATCACTGGAAAGTCTAAAATTGCATTTGACTCCTCCTGAGTTTCTGTTGGACAGAGCTGGTCTCAGCACAGCGCCATCTACAGGTGGAATGTGGGAAAGCTTCTGGTTCTTGAAGGGTCTCAAGGGTTTGCCTTAACAGTTGGAATCTGCATAACCAAACATATGGTCAGAACATATATGGTATGTGTATATAGTATGTATTAGTCACGTCTCTGTTGCTATGAGAAAACACCATGAGCAAGGCAACACATAGAAGAGTTTATTTGAGCGTATATTCCAGAGGGTCGGGAATCCCTGAGAGCCACAGGAGCGGAAGCTGAGGGTTCATGTCTTGAGCCATAGCACAAAGCAAGCAGTCAACCCCAAATGATGCGACTCTTTAAACTCAAAACCTGCCTCTAGTGACATACTTCTTCCAACAAGGCCATACTGTCTTTGCCTCTCAAATGACACCATCAATCGGGAAGTAAGTGTTCAAATGCCTAAGACTATGGGGGACATCTCATTCTATCCATCAGGCAGTGTATATGTAAACCACCTGCTGGGAGCTTCCTCTGTATCTGTGGAACTCAAATCAAGACCTATAGAATTCTACTTCCTTTAAATACTAATAACTTGTTAAAAAAAAAGGGCTTGGGCAATGACTCAGTTGGTAAGGAACTTGCTATATAAGCAGGAAGGACGACATTTAGACCCCAAACAGCCATGTGAAATCCAGGCAAATGTGCTCTTACACTCCAGCTCTGGGAGGTGGATACTGATGAAGATGGAGCTCACTGGCTGGCCCAACAGGTGAGCTCCGGGTCCAGTATGAGGCACTGTTATGAAAAACAAGATGGAGAGCAATTGAGCAGGATGCTCATTCGACCTCCAGCCTCCACATGGCAACACGGATGCCTGAACACACATGCAAGGGTGCCTGAATATACACACGGTGCCTTCACACACACACACACACACACACACACACACGTGCACGCTTGAACACACACATACGTGGGCACTTGAACACATGAGTGCCTCCATACATGTACACAGGTGCCTACATACACACACACAGGAGTGCCTACACACACACACACACACACACACACACACATGGGTGCCTACATACACACACACACGAATGCACATACATGCACAAAGCAAACAAACAAACAAAAAAACCTTAAGCAGCACAAAATCAACCTTTAACTCAGCATCTTCCCCACTACAGAACATCCCAGTTCTTCTGAATGTGTTAACACGCACAGAATGTTCACTAGGGTGAGCAGTGGGCAGTACATCCTGGCTTATTGGCCTCTGAAGCCACTTTTGTGGAACCTAATTAGCACCCGGAGAAGCCAATTTGAGAAATGCTGGTCTTTAAGAAACTGCAACCAGTTCACAGGGTTTTCTCACAGTCCAACCCGATGGCTTGGCTTTAGAATTACACTAAAAAGGTACATAATTGTAACTGCATGGGATAGAGTGAAATTGTAGAATTGGGAGGGGCAAAACCACCAGCAAATCCCTTTTTTCTACCCTACATGTGCATTCAAGGAAAATATCTACTAAATGCTGGACGATGAGCAAGGCTCTGAGCTCCCTGAAATGAGAAGCATGCCCAGAGAGGAAGAGTGCACGTGTGTGTGAGAGTTTGTGTGTGGGGGGGGTGAGGGTGTCATGGGAATGGGATATCAGGAGAGGCCTCAATGACTAGGTGACTTTTGCACAGTGGTTGTAGTAGGTGGTGAGGAAGTCTCCTCTTTCCCCAAAGGCGATCATTCCCCTGTAACAGGTGCCTCTGAAACCCATGGAACAGTATGGGTGGCAGAGTCCAGGGAGCGGACTAGCACCAGTCAAGTTCTCAAAAGCACGTTCCTTTTCCATCTTCCCTTTCCTGAGCTCGAGAGCTAGCAGCTAAGTGATTTGTCCTCATTGAAGAACCATCGGAGCCAATTCCGCACCAACCCTGGCTGCTCTCAGGGTCTATTTCTTCCTGGCTACTTCCTTCTCCTTAGGAATGCTAGTCACTTTCATTCATGCTTTCCCTGAACTAACACTGCACTTCACAAGACAACTGCAGCATGTACTTCAAACACGAATGTTATTGGTTGAACCACCCCCACATTCATGAACCCATCTGTATATCTACCCATTCAACCCATCATCCATCTACCCATCCATCCTTACATCCTTCCATCTACCTAACCACCTACCCATACATTCACCTACCCACCATCTACCCATCCATCTCTCCATCTATCCACTCACTCATCTACTAACCCATCCACCCATCTATCCATCTGCCCACCCATCCATCTACCTATCCATCCATCCACCGGGCCACCCATCCATCCACCCTCCTACCCAACTACCCATCCATCCTTCCCTCCATCCACTCACCCATCCTTACGTCTATAGACATATCAGTACCAAATCTATTCACTCAGCCACTTACCCATCCATCTACCTATCCATCCATCCACCGGGCCACCCGTCCATCCACTCTCCCACCCAGCTACCCATCCATTCTTCCCTCCATCCACTCACNCATCCATCCACCGGGCCACCCGTCCATCCACTCTCCCACCCAGCTACCCATCCATTCTTCCCTCCATCCACTCACCCATCCTTACGTCTATAGACGTATCAGTACCAAATCTATTCACTCAGCCACTTACCCATCCATCTACCTATCTATCCATCCACTGGGCCACCCATCCATCACCGGACCACCCATCCATCCACCCTTCCACCCAGCTACCCATCCATCCTTCCCTCCATCCACTCACCGATCCTTATGTCTATAGACATATCAGTACCAAATCTATTCATTCAGCCACTTACCCATCCATCTATTTTTCCTCCATCTGTCTACTTGCTTACCCAGCTAAAATCTAACAACCTACTCATCTGTCCGCCCACCAACTCAAATTCCAGCTGAGGAAGTAGGGTGTTCCGGGTGTCTGGGCCCTGTGTAAGGTATTTGGGATGCAGTAGTCATAGAACAGACGAAAGGTCTGCTGTCATGGAACTCATGTGGCGTGTGTTATATAGGAAACAATCGTAAACACAAAGACAGTGAATCAAGTTGCTAGGAGATGATAGCAGCTAAGATGAAAAAGATAAAGTAGACGTGCATTAGAAGAGTTAAACGAAAAAGGATGAGTGCTTGCCTGGGCCCAGCCTGTCTTTGCTGTTCCCTGAGGCCGTGTGGCATTCCATGGGGGCAGGAAGTTCTCGGTAAGGGAAATCACCTGCTGACCTTGACACTGTGTCCCCTCCTAGGTGCCGAGGCTGAGTGACCAGACCATGGAGACTCTGCTTGGTGGGCTGCTGGCTTTTGGCATGGCGTTTGCTGTGGTCGATGCCTGCCCCAAGTACTGTGTCTGCCAGAACCTGTCTGAGTCACTGGGGACCCTGTGTCCCTCCAAGGGGCTCCTCTTTGTGCCCCCTGACATTGACCGGAGGACGGTGGAGCTGCGCCTGGGTGGCAATTTCATCATCCACATTGGCCGCCAGGACTTTGCCAATATGACGGGATTGGTGGATCTGACCTTGTCTAGGAACACCATTAGCCACATCCAGCCCTTCTCCTTCCTGGACCTTGAGAGTCTCCGATCCTTGCACCTTGACAGCAACCGGCTGCCCAGCCTTGGGGAGGACACACTCCGGGGCCTGGTCAACCTGCAGCACCTTATCGTGAACAATAACCAGCTAGGTGGCATCGCTGACGATGCCTTTGAGGACTTCCTGCTGACATTAGAAGATTTAGACCTATCCTACAACAACCTCCACGGACTACCGTGGGATTCTGTACGGCGCATGGTCAACCTCCACCAACTGAGCCTGGACCACAACCTGCTGGACCACATTGCCGAGGGTACCTTTGCAGACCTTCAGAAACTGGCCCGCCTGGACCTCACGTCCAATCGGCTGCAGAAGCTGCCCCCAGACCCTATCTTTGCTCGCTCCCAGGCCTCCTTGCTGACTGCCACGCCCTTTGCCCCACCCCTGTCCTTTAGTTTTGGGGGAAACCCACTGCACTGCAACTGTGAGCTTCTCTGGCTGCGGAGGCTGGAGAGGGATGACGACCTGGAGACCTGTGGTTCCCCTGGAGGCCTCAAGGGGCGCTATTTTTGGCATATTCGTGAGGAGGAGTTTGTGTGTGAGCCGCCTCTCATCACACAACACACACACAAGCTTCTGGTTCTGGAGGGCCAGGCAGCTACTCTCAAGTGCAAGGCCATTGGGGACCCTAGCCCCTTGATCCACTGGGTTGCCCCTGATGACCGCCTAGTGGGAAACTCCTCCAGGACTGCAGTATATGACAATGGCACCCTGGACATTCTTATTACCACCTCTCAGGACAGCGGAGCCTTCACCTGCATCGCAGCTAATGCTGCAGGAGAGGCCACGGCCACAGTGGAGGTCTCCATTGTCCAGCTCCCACACCTCAGCAACAGCACTAGCCGGATGGCACCCCCCAAGTCTCGCCTTTCAGACATCACAGGTTCCAGCAAGACCAGCCGGGGAGGGGGAGGCAGTGGGGGTGGAGAGCCTCCCAAAGGCACCCAGGAGAGGGCTGTTCTTGTGTCGGATGTGACCACCACATCTGCCCTGGTCAAGTGGTCCGTCAGCAAGTCAGCTCCCCGGGTGAAGATGTATCAGCTGCAATACAACTGCTCCGACGACGAGGTACTGATTTACAGGTGAGCCAGGAGGGACAGGAGCATGGTGGGCGAAGGGGTGGGTGCACCGTGGACACCTGCTTCCGTTTCCCTTCTCTACAGCCTGTGGGGGAGCCTGGGTCACCTGTGCCTCTGATACAGGTAAGGGGCTCCCACCTGGACGGACTATGTGACTGTGTCTCACAGATGGGAGCAGGGGTGTGTTCCTTATATGGCGTTATATGACTTCTTGCCAGGAGAGCAGGGCAAGAGCTGAGCCATTGAGAAGTCCAGTAGCTGGAGAATCTGACTCCTAGCATCATCGCAGAAAACTGTGAGACCAGAAAGAGTTGATAGTGGCCTGGCTCTCCACTCTTCATGTCTCCTGGCTGGCCTCAGTTTCCTCAACTGTGACATGGGCCCACTCTACCCAAGTTGATAGAAGCTTTTGTTAGCATGTAGTCTATTCAAAGAAACTCAGTGTGTATGCGTGTGTGCATGCGTGTGTGCGTGTGTGGGGAGGGAGAAATGTGTGTGAGAGCGGTGGAGTACCTCAAATCATTGAGAACTTAATACAGGCTTAGCTGGACCTAAGCCTCTCATAAATGCCCCACATGCTCAGTTTCTTACTTCCTTAAATGTTATTTTCCTCTGGCTTGGGTCCTGCCTCAGGCTACCTCTTTCCTCCAGAGATCTCTGCCTTTCTTCTTTGCAGTCCTAGAGAGAAAAGAGCTCCTTTTGCTGGCCCAGTTCCGGTTCCCTGAGACTGGCTCACAGGGTCTGTCCAGGTCTTCCAGGGGCTCATCCTGTCCACCAACCCCTCTGGCCACCCACCTCCTTATGGAAAAGGCACCACGGATGCAGACTCTGTAAAGTGGCTGTGAAGGTCAAGGGTCATGCCTAGGCCTGGTAGAAAGGGAGGCTAACAATACAAGGGCAATAGAATTATATATCTCAGCCAGTCATATTGATGTAATGATAAATAAAACTGGTGTAGCCTCAGCAATCTGGAGACAAAGGCAGGAAGATCACAAGTCCTAGGCCAGCCTGGGCTACATGATGAGTTCCAGGCCGGTCAAAGCTTCATAGCAAGACCCTGTCTCAAAAAAAAAAAAAAAAAAAAAGCAACAAAAGGGAATTGTATATCACACAAGCCAAAGACCAGCACCAGAACCTGCATGGATGATCTCAGAGGAGTCTTTCCCATGCTGGCCTCAGTTTCAGTGAGATGGCGGGAGGTAACATGGATCCCTACTGCTCAGGGATGTGTGGTGCTCTAGGAAATCCTGGTTCACTTTGTGCTCACACAATGACTAGCTTGAGATGGAGCCACAGCCTCCTCAGATGACTCCAGCGGCCACAGTCCAAGAGCCTTAGTCCCATCACGGAGGACTCCAGGTTAACCAAATTCCAGATGGGAACAGAGCTGGTATGGAAGAAGCCAGTGTGTCCTTGAGGGCTATTGTACAATGGAAACCACAGCAGAGCTGAGAACACCCTTACCTGGTGTGTGCACGTGTGTGTGTGTGTGTGTGTGTGTGTGTGTGTGTGTGTGTGGTGTTCCTACTAAATGGAATTCAGTCATTGTAGAACATCAGGTGAGTGAAGCTGTGGAGAGGGAAGATCCCCCACCATGCTGGTGATCTACCAGATCAGACCAGAATCCACCTGGTCCATCTACGCCATCATTATTACATCTTCACCTTTTCCACTCAAGAGCTGAGCTGCTTGGCTGCCTTAGTTCCCATGGCACTAAAATTTCTTTTGTTGATTTAATAGTTAGCCTTCAATCACTGGAATTTTCAGTGGCTTCTCATTTTTCAGTAATAAAAGTAACACTATGATGGGTATTTTTTGTACCAAAATAAAAATACATTTGGTGAAATGCCAGTGATTCTCTCAGCAGATTCTCCTCAGGGTTGAATTATTGGTTTAACAAGTCAGTTACAATGCTGGCCTGCTATATTTGAATATTTATCTCCTCTCATAGGTGGCACATGACAATGTCCCTCTTGGTCACAGTTCTCCCAGTCCTTTGTCAGTTGCTGAGGTTTATTTACATCTCCTCCCCAGCTTGTGAGGCTGACCTTTGACCTTGGAAAACAAGTGCATGCTTTTCACTCATGGACTGTCACGTGACTTTGACTTGGATAAAAAGCCTCCAGTTGTGTGGCTGGCTTGGGCATGGGTCGATGGAAGACATGACTGTGGTGGCACAGAGACAAGCTGGGCACACAGGTAGCAGAATGGCCACATCACTGTTAAAAGACCTGGAGGGACACCAGGGCTTGGGGCTGCGCTCCTGTTTTTGCTCAAGGGAAAATTCAGATTTATTCTCTAGGCTGACTGGGAATCTGGAGAGTAAAAAAGAATGAAAGTGTCTAGCCAGGGGTGGTCGTGTGGAGCTTCAAGGCTAGTGTCTCGGGAGGCAGGTTCGGGCAGCTCTCTGGAGTTGAAAGGCCTGTTTGCTGTATGCAGTGAGGCTTAGGTCCGTCTAAGTGCCTTAGTCAGTGTTTTATTGCTGTGAAGAGACATTGTGACCATGGCAACTCTTATAAGAGAAAGCATTTAATTGAGGCTGGCTTACAGTTTCAGAGGGTTAGTCCATGATCAGCAAGGCAGACATGGTGCTGGAGAAGGAGCTGAGAGTTCTCTAACCAGATTTGTAGAGAACAGGAAGAGGAAGGGAGACTGGACCTGGCGTGAACTTTTGAAACCTCAAGCCCACCCCCAGTGGCACACTTCCTCCAACAAGGTCTTACGTACTCCACAAAGGTTACACCTCCTAACCCTTCTCAAGTACTACCACGCCCTAATGACTAAGCTCTTAAATATATGAGCCTGTGGGGCTATTCCTATTCAAACCACCATGTAGGCTACTTAGTGAAACCCTGTTCCAAAATTCAAAAATTTACAAAACACACACAAAAATACTAGACTAAAAAGGACTCATCAGAAATTTTAAAAATTTACAACTGCAGTGGTCAAGTGTAATGCCTTAAGAGTGTTTATGAAGACTAAAAGAGATACCAAAAGAAAAATGCTTCATAAAAAGTCTAAAGAGACAGCTCGGTTGGTAAGATGCTTGCTTCATAAAAATGAGGGCCTGAGTTTGGATCTCCAAAATTCATGTAAAAGTCAAGCATGATGGCTCATGTCTGTAACCCAGCACTAGGATTTGGAGCTAGGGTGATCCCTGGAGCATGGGCTAAACAGCTTAGTCCTGTGGAGGAGCTCCGGGTTCTCATCTATCTATCTATCTATCTATCTATCTATCTATCTATCTATCTATCCATCTATCTATCCATCTATCTATCCATCTATCCATCATCTATCCATCTATCATCTATCTATCTATCTATCTATCTATCTATCTATCTATCCATCTATCTATCCATCTATCTATCCATCTATCTATCCATCTATCCATCATCTATCCATCTATCATCTATCTATCTATCTATCTATCTATCTATCTATCTATCTATCTATCTATCTATCATCTATCTAGCAAACATGTGAACTGGTTGCTTTCATTGGTTTTCTGCCATTGCCACCTGACCAACCAGAGGAAGTCCTAAGCAGTAGGGCCATCCAATATTGGACCTAAATCTCCAGACCATGAACCCATTTTTTTATAGCACTTTTCTCTTCAAGCATTTCTTCACTGTCACAGGAAGCTGTAGTGATATGCTATAGTTTGAGTCCTAGCTCCTGCCTACAGTTCCCAGGCTTGGCCTCTGTGGGTGTTCTGAAGTCCATAGTAAGAGAGGAGGATCCCAAGAGAGACCCTGAACTGCCTGTAAAAAATGCATCTTCCCCCTGAAAAGGAAGAAGCAGCAGTGGATTACATGGTGACTCTGCTGTGTTCGTGTCTCAACAAGAATAGACACAAAGCAGTGTCGGGAGACCTGGACTGAACTAGAAGCATCAACAGGGATCACACACAGTGCAGTCTCCAGAAGGCATCTGCCTGTCACCTGTCCATCATTAATCTACCTGTTATCTACCATCTTTCTACCATCTAGAGCGAGATAACATGTATCATCTGTTATTATCTATCCACCAGCCTACCTATCATCTATCACTGTCTATCTACCTGCTGTTCTCTACCGGTCTTGATCATGCATCTGTTTCAAGGAGTGCATTATAATTACAGCCACACAAATCCGAGCTGAGGAGACTGGGCTTGCTTGGAATTGTTGCCCAGCCTTAATGTTGTTGCTCACAGGGTATTAGCAGACTCCACAACTCGCTGCTGTGTCAAAGAAACACTGCTCAGGCTAGGAGAGGCTGTGATTCTGTGGAGCTAGTCGGGCTGGCCAGAGCTCAGCTGTGCTGTGCTCAATCCAGAATGGCCCAGCATAGAAATGAGATTCTAGAAGCTCGTGTGAGATAAGGTGAAATTGACCCTGAAGATGAAAGGACTTTGAAAGAAATCCCAGCTCCTCTGATCTATTTAAAGAATTTTTGAGTAGAAGAGAGGAGCACGTGTACATAGGTACACATGTAAGCATGTGCACACACACTCCCACACAGAGAGAGCACACATACATAGGTACACATGTAAGCATCTGTG
>JAQHUG010000555.1:293179-307372 GCA_028555095.1 Dicrostonyx torquatus | reverse complement strand
GTGCACACACACTCCCACACAGAGAGAGCACACATACATAGGTACACATGTGAGCATATGTGCACACACTCCCACACAGAGAGAAGCAGGCACTAGCCTATCACAAGAATAAAATCCCACCAGCTCTACCCTGCACTCACAGCCTCCCTGGCTGTGGAGGAGCCGGCTTTGTCTCTCTTTTCTCCTTCAGCATCTGTAGTCACTTCTCCACCCATGGTCACTATTACGTCTGATCCATACAGGCTGCAGATTCCAGACTTGATCAATAGAAGGGAAACGGGCCTCAGAGCCGCCCTGTGGCAGCCTTACCATCAGCCACTATGATCTTCTGGGGCTCCAGAACACAGTTAAGTCCCTCCCAGGGATGCTGGAGAGGCAGGAGTAGGGATTCATGACTAAGGGGACACAATCTTCACAGCCTGTGTCTCCTCTTAAGCAGGACAGAATGGCTTCCATTGCCTGGATTTACTGTGCAGAGCCCTGTGGCCTGATGTTAGGCCCTCTCTGGCATCTCTGCTCCAGAACCTGAAGTCAGAGCCACTGAGCATGGTGGAGGCTCAGAGCGTCTAGCCTTGCCTGGACCCATGTCACTCACAGGTACCCAACGGCACCCCAAGGTTCCACCAAACCCCAAGGTCGCTGTGAGCAATGTCTAACATTCCAGAATTAAAGCAAAAACCAGGCTAATCCTGGGTGACCAAGGAAAACTTCTGTCACATAAGCGCTCTTGTTATTAGATGCCATTGATGCTCCCCAGGTGCTTCTCTCCAGAGATGCACAGCCAAGCCCTGCAGGCAGGCCTGGGACACGCTGGGCTCCTTCAGCCTCAAGTGGTATCTGACTTGCTTCCTGTGTGACTGAGAAAGATTGACAGTTACATGTCTCATCACCAGGGCCATACCTTATGCCTATTATTGTCGCTCTGCTCCTCACCCGGGAGAGGATACAGAGGTGAAGTCTACACTGCCAGGGTCCTATCTGGCCATCTCTCAGGGAGCTCTGCTCTCATGACTTTGGCAACCAGGGCAGATTTGTTCCTAAAAGGGAGAGGGACATGTGAGGTGCAGGGTCCTCTGCCTATGTCCCTAGGCAGGCTGGATTCCCCTAAAGGGGTGGCCGGACACCCATGGGTGGGAGAACAGAAGTCTGCAACACTGGAAGTTGGAGAGGCATGGAGAGTGTTGCTGGGAGAGGTCACATCAACGTCAGCCTCCCTGGGGTTTCATAAATTTACAAAGACTCTTCCTACTGAACCTGAGTGCCAGCAAGTAGAAGGGATAGGAATGGTAAGCAGGGCCTCAGCTCCACCCACCCCAGCCCCCACCCTGCGGGCCATCTTATTAATACCCCTACAAGTCTGGGGCAAGGCCAGGCATTCACTGCAGCCTATTTTGGGGGTGGTCTAGGGACTTTTCTGCTCAGTGTAACTTCTCCACAATTTCAAGTGCCAGAAATGTTGGCATAAGGAAGGAACATGGGTGCCAACCGAGCCTTGGTTCTACCCAAAAACAGCCACCCAGGACCACTTAGCAGAAAACACAGGCAGGATGCTGCTCTCTGAAATCCAAAGTGTATCAAGTGGTTATAATAGCAAAGAGACCAAGGGACCAGAGGTCTCACAACAGCAGCAGACGAAAGGAATGGACAGGGACTCACCCATACATCCCTTATTTAGGAGAAGTCCAGAAGAAAGGTTCTGCCTTTCCAAGTTGCCTAGTCACCAAGGACCCGCCCCCTTCTATCATTCCCTGTTATCATCCTCAGCTCAGGTTTTGCCTTTAAGGTCACTTCCTGGTACAAAATATCTGCAGGAGCTCAATCTGCCAAACCTCCCTCTTAGGGAACAACAGAAAGCAAGATAAAGAGCAAAATATGAGATTTGCCAGTAGACCCAACCATTAACGTCCATTTACATTGTATGGGCACACATTTCTGCAAAGCTGGGTACAGTGCACCTTCCAAAATAGAGGAGAAGACTGAGGGGTGACTAGCTTCCCCGAAGCCTTTGACCAAGACTCATTCACTAATTCTGGGACCAAAGGCAAAGCATGTGACTGCCCTCAGTCTTACTCGGTTCCTCTGTAAAATGGGAATAGATTCTTTCCTGTGTGTTTTACAATCTGGGGTGGAGGAGGAATTAAATCAAGAGTTTGAATGAGAATCCTTCATCATCAACCGAGAAGTATTGAGACCAGGACATACTAGAGCAAGAAATACTGAGACCACTGAGTACTGGGACCAGAAAGTACTGAAACCAGTGACTATCAAGACCGAGGAATGGTACTAGGACTAAGGAGTACCACTACCAAGAAATACCAGGACCAAGAAATACTGGAACCAGGAAGTATTGAGACCAAGAAGTACTGGGACTAGAGAGTACTGGGTCCAAGGAGTACTAAAAACCAGGAAGTACAGAAGTCGAAAAGACTAGAGAGTACCTCTGTTGAGGAGCCCGCCCGACTTCCCTTCTTGTCTGTTTGCCAGGCTAACTCTTGTGTCTCCATTTTTCTAGACCAAGACAGCTAGACAAGAGAAAACTGATTTGATGAGGGATCAGGCAATAAGGTATATGTTTGCCTGGTCAAATATGTTCTCCTGAGACCAATTTCTCTACTTGTCATCCCCTTGCTCTGCAAGAGCTTCTGGGTTAGGGTTAGTTTGAGTTGGGATGGGGACATCACTGTAGCTTGGAGTGACTCTGCTTGAATCTCTCCTGAAATGCATCTTCTCCCCCCAGTAAGAGTAACTCAGAGAGCTGGTCCTATGGTACCCATGCATGTTTGACTCTATGAAGGTGATTGAGCCTGGAGGAGCATCAGGGACTTGGGGACAGTGCTGGTAGCCTCAAC
This sequence comes from Dicrostonyx torquatus, assembly GCA_028555095.1. Lineage (NCBI taxonomy): Eukaryota > Metazoa > Chordata > Mammalia > Rodentia > Cricetidae > Dicrostonyx > Dicrostonyx torquatus. Next base: position 304,523 of record JAQHUG010000555.1, on the reverse strand, counting down.
CATCAAAGCCGTACCAAACACCAAAGACTTCCTGATAGCTAGCCTTTCCCAGGTGTTCACAGGGCCCAACTTCTTTGAGACAGCTGGCACGTGCAGGAGTCAGGGAGGCATGGGGTCCAGGCATGTAGCCCTCTGCCTGATGTCCCCTAGCACTCTGCATCCACCCTCGGCCGTACCTCAGGACCCCTTGCTTGCTGAGTCATCCACCACCATCTACTGAGTTGGGTCAGGCTGGCATCTGATGTCCTAGCCTCTAAGGCTGGAATCACAGCATCATGCTATGGTGTTATGATACCAGGACATGAAGGGTTATGGTATTGGCCTACAGAACATTTGCAATCCACATCTGGGGTGGGCCCCTATCTTCTGGAGAGAGAAGATGCTCAGAACGTCTGGTTCAGCCTCATTCTACCATGGAGTTCTCATCTCTGGCTCTGAGACCAGAAACCAGACTCTCAAAAAGAGACAGGATGAGGAGCTTGTGGAAAGAAAGACACCATGCAGAGCAGCCTTCCTTATCTTACCCATCCCCACCCCTGGCTGCCTGTGAGCCACCAACATAAGGATAGGGGCAGGGCTCTGCTCTCCACTGGGTCCTGCTTGCTCTAGTTTTATTTCTGTTTCTCTGATAAACTTACCTGGCAAAGGCAGCTACAAGGGAGGAAAGGTTTATTGTGATTACAATGTCAGGATACAGTCTCTCATTGCAGGGACGCCAAGGCAGCAAATAGGTACCAAGTATCTAGTCACCACCGCTGGTTGCAACAAAATAGTCAATTCCTGGTCCTGAAGAAGCCTTTGGGCTTAGGAAGAAGCGGGAAGGGAGGGAGAGAATTTAAAATACCCGGTCAAGGATGTAGTTCAGTTGATAGTGTACTTGCCTAGCATGGGCATCATCATCACAAAAACTGAATGTGGAGGTGTACGCCTCTAATCCCAGCACTCAGGAGGTGGAGGCAGAAGGATTGGGAGTTCAAGATCACCCGCAACTCTATTGAGTTCAGTCATTCTGGGCTACATAAGACTTTGTCTTAAAAAAAATAGAGGCTAAAAGCATGCACTAGCCTTTCCAGACTTAAGCTTGGTTCCCGAGAGTCAATGGTCTGTAACTCCAGTTACTGAGGATCTGTCGCCCTCTTTTGGTTTCCGCAGGCACTGCACCCACATGCACATACCCACACATACAGCATACTTTTTTATTTTTAAATTTTAAATGTGCACTGGGAAAAAAAAAAGCAAAAGACAGCCTTGGGCAATTTCTTATGTGAGTGATCAGGGGTGACGTCTCAGAAGTGGCACTGGAGCAGAGATCTAAAGTGACAGAAATGACCTGGCAGAGGAGGCAGTGCATGGGTGGAATAACATCTGGAACAGAGTGGCAGGGAGGGAGTTGAGGTGGGGCAGGACACATCTGGTTGGACTTCAGAGGCCAGGGCAAGGCTTGAGCTTCATACTGCAGGAGGCAGGAGTCACTGGGGACGTGAAAGCCGGTCAGAGGCAGGCTCTACTGAAGGATGGTGGCTATAGTCTGCTGGGAGAAGGCAGATGGGACGAGGGACCTGGCATGTTTAGAGAGCCCCCCTTTCTGTCAACATCCACATGTATGTGAAGGCCACTGGTGTACGGTGTGGAAGTGAAGCGGATGCCTCCAGACAGGGCCATGCTGAGTCTTCTTCTGGCAGATGCCTGGCTATGTCTGTCTGTGCTGGGGAACCTTATGGAGGCCCCTGAAAGGCTATTGCTTCCATTGCGTAGCTGAGCCTCCCTCTGCAGTGCTGACCCAGCTCCTCTGCCAGTGTGTCCCTCTCCTCACTAGTCTCTCCTCTGTTTTCTTCTCTCTCTGATGACAGATCTTTTTATAGGGTCTCAAGTAGCCCAGGCTGGCATCCAACTCTCTATGTGGCTAAGGACGACCTTCAAATTCTGGTTCTGCTGACTCTGCCTCCCAAACGCTGGGATTAAAGGCATGTATGGCCACACCTGGTCTTTGTGGTGCTAGGGATGGACCCCCAGGGCCTCGTGTATGCTAAGCAACCACTCTGCTCACTGAGCCACATCCTCAGCATCCTTGCTCATCATTATTTATGATACTGTTTAATTAGCTCATTAGGCAGCCCACAGCATCCTAACAGCCCTTCACTTTCCCCAGAGGCTGAAGGCCTTTGGGCTAGCATCTGGCTGTGATGACAGAGGCAGCCATTACAGGGTCTGAAGGTGGCCTGGGCTCAGGGGCTTGGTGACCTATTCTCTATCCTGCAGGACATATGGACAGAGTGGGCTTTTGAGGTTCTGGGCACGGGGACAGGATCTGAAAGTTACGATGGTGATAGGGTGGCAGCTGGCCCTGAACGCCAGGGAGATATTTTTACCACCCATCAAAATGCCACCTCGTGCTCGCTGAGCTGATGCCAAGGCTGCTCCCAGTCTGCGCTCATCTCCTCCCCCGACTTCAACTGTTGCCAAGAAGGTCTGAGTGGAAAAGCTTGGAAAACTCCATGTGGGTGTGGCTGGGAGTCAGCAAGTCTCCTCCTCCAGACAAGGACTGGGGAATTTTCCAGGTTGTGGGCTGTGGCTGAGAGTCATCCTGCACTCCTCACCTTGCCTGTGAGAAACCTCAGAGGACCCCACCCCAAACCACCAGAAATCAAAGGGCCTGACATTCTATGTTAGAGATGCATGGCTTTGTGTCTGTAATGGGCAGAAGCCTGGGAGAGGCTGGGGTGGTTTCCTTTCGGAATGGACAGTAGAGGAAGCTGATATTCTGGAGGGCACAGTGGGAGTCTTAGAAGCCACAGGAGGCAGAAAACATCAGGAGAGGTGGCAAGACAACCTCCAAGACCAGATGCCCGTCCTGGACATGTGGCCAAAGACTTGAGAGAGCATGGGGTGGGGAGAAGGCAAAAGCCAAGGTCCTTGGCTTCAATCCAGCTCCTTGATTGATGCAGCCATCTTGAATTTGTTTCTTCTGACTTTAAAATGGGACTTGTTGCAAATTTTATAGCCTGGAAAAACAACCAGAGTAAGAATGAGGCAGTTAAAGATATCCGCCCAGCCTTCTCTTTTTGCCCACTATCCACCCCAGCCTTCTCCTCCCCTTGACTGTCCTCCCCAGTCTTCTCTTTTACCCCCCACTATCCACCCCAGCCTTCTCCATTACCCCACACCCTCTATCCACCCCAGCCTTCTCCTCCCCTTGACTGTCCTCCCCAGTCTTCTCTTCCCCCCCTCTATTCACCCCAGCCTTCTCCCTTACCCCCACACCCTCTATCTACCCCAGCCTTCTCCTCCCCCCTCCTATTCACCCCAGCCTTCTCCTCTCCCCCTATATCCACCCCAGCCCTTCCCCGCCACTACTCCTATTGTCGTGATGGTTCCGATATGAAGATGAGTGCCCAGAACCAGGCCTAAGGACAGCTTCACCTAGGGAGATCTGATGAGGTTTCTTGTGGAGGTTCCCAGATGCAGCATGGGACCTGGCAGGCACCCTACAGCTCACCTCTTAGTCTCCGACCTCCCAAGAAAGAGAATTTGAACCCAGGCCTGCCATACTCTACAAAGGGTGTCTGACACTCCTCGTCCCAGGACAAAGGAGATGGGAAGGACCGGCGGAGTGTCTTGTTGACAGTGGGGTACAGATGACAACCTTAAGTCAAGGCCCGTGTCTCCACTCACCTTCTCACTATCCCACTCCCCATTCTCTTCCTCGTGGGCACCCCTAGAATTATCGTTACTGCAGGGGAGATGCAGTGGGAAAGCAGGATACACGAGCCCAGCTGACTCTGCTGCCATCCACTCACTTCAGGAGTCGCAGTTAGACAAGTGGAAGGACTTTCCAGACAGAGTTAGTGCTATTTGAGGAACAGAGCTTTGAGTTGAGGGCAGAGTGACTTAGAGGCCCTGGAAGATCCGTCAGAGTCAGGAAGATGCATGTCTTCTACATGGGGAGGGAACGGACGTCAAACCCTCAGATGGTCTAATGCATAGCCTACTGTTTGAGTCACAGCTACACTGTTGCCACTGGGCTGACTGAAGAAACCAGGCCATGAATAGACCCTAAGGACAGCAGACTTGGCGTGGAGGTGGGGAGGAATGGCCTGGCCTCAGTACTCCGTGAGCCATTTTTCCCTAGAGCCACGTGGTCATGGCTTATCTGTGGTAGCATCAAGGGCCAGGCAGGCAAGAGGGCTGAGGGTGGCATCCTGATTCTCTGCCTCTGAGTTTCTGATGCAGGGTGTCTGGCAGAGCGAGTGGCTGATAGATCACAGCTGGGCTGTTGACCTTGAGTCTTAAACAAAACGAAGAATTAAAGGTCATATTTGCTCCACCAAAGCCCTGGGAGCAGTGAAGTATCAGAGTGTGGATAAAGACGTCTGTAAATCAGCCACGCCAGGAGCTGCTGCTTCGCCTTCCAGCCTGTGGAGGGCATCATATGGATGGACGGGGAGGGTAAGAAGGTGAGGGCTCCTGGGGACTCCAAGCAAGACTGGCTCTGGGCTTCGGTGGTGCTGCAGAGCACCTCAGGAGGTAACACCCAGAGCCCCATCCACCTCACAGAGGACCCTCCCGGAGATCGATACCGGTGTCTTCCTCTATTGCTTTCCGCCTTGCTTTTTGAGGCAGCCTCTCATTAAACCTGGAGTTCACCAGCTGTCCAGACGGCTGGTCAATGAGCCTCATGCACCTTTATGTCTCCATACTACTCTGTCTGCTGCGGACACCTAGATAAGTTGCCTGTGGGCAGGGCGTCTACCGAGAGGTCAGGAGGGAGCAGAGACAGAGAACAGGGTGTAGTAGATGGGCAGACAGGTTAGAGACCTTGCCACCCCGGGCAGCTCCCCGTAAGGAGGACATGGTTCCAAATCCTCACCCCTCGCTATGGGTTCCTCATGGCTGACCACAGCCTCGGCAGCTTTCCTTTGCCTAGTGTCTTAGGTTTACTGTGGCTGTGAAGAGACCAGCTCTTATAAAGAAAACATTTCATTGAGAGACTTTAATTATAATTTCCGAGGTTGCACCAATTATGGTCATGACGGGGAGCATGGCGGCATGCAGGCAAAGGGGATGCTGGAGCGGACACTGCTACATCTTTTAGGCAACAGGAAATCAACTGACACACCAGGCAGTACCCTGACTATATGAAACCTCAAAGCCCATCCCTACAGTGACACACTTCCTCCAACAAGGCCATACCCTCTCCAACAAAGCCACCCCTCCTAATAGTGCCACTCCCTTTGAGTTTATGGGATTGTGTAGTAACCCTGACAGCGTGTGTGTGTGTGTGTGTGTGTGTGTGTGTGTGTGTGCACTCCCTGCTAGCAGCTCCTTCTGGCAATAGGCTTGCCGAATTCTACAACGTCAGAAGTGGGTGAAGCATAGGGAGTTAAAGTGATTTGCCCCAGGTCACAGGGCAGTCCCAGTCCCAGAAGCAGGGCAGACAGAGCCTTACTGGCTGGGTCTGGACATAGGGTGTGTGGTGAGTGGGCTCAAAGGATACTCATCCTCCAGCCTCCTCCCATAAGCACTCCAGGACCTCCCCTGGGTGGGACAGAGATGCCTCCTGCCGAAGTCTTTTGTCTCTAGCCTTACTCTGATTGGCCAGCCTCTTTATATATATATAGGATCAGCAGAAACACAGCAGGGACAAGTGTTGGGTGGATTTCTCTGTCCCACCAGGAGGAAAAGCATCTCTCCACCTCTCTGAGGGGTGATGCAGCACAAATAGTAAAAACTCAGAGACAGATATTGGGGTTCAAGCTGAAGGTCAGAAAAGCAAAGCCGCCAACCACTGCAGAGCTCTTACCTCTATGAAATCTTCAGACTGAAAGAGAATGAGTTCCTGTCTCATCCCACTTTATATTCCTCCCTAGTGCTGGGATTAAAGGCGTGCACCACTGCTGCCTGGTCTGTATGGCTGACTAGTGTGGCTGTTTTGTATTCTGATCTATAGGCAAGCTTTATTTATTAAAATATAAATGAAATTTCACTAGAGGATGAGGCACAGGGAGGGCCAGATGCCACGAAGCCTAGGATCCCTAGAGCAGCGTCAGTCAGAGTCCCACCCCTCATCCATGCTTGTATTTCTGAGCGTTCGCATGTGAGTGCTGTGTGGACGGAAGCTGGAACCAGAGCAGGCTTCCCCAGAGCTTCTGCAGTCACCATCCGTCCGTCCAGGCCATAGGAGCCAGCACACCACAGCGCAGGGTCTGAACCTGATCTTCCTCTGACAGTCTCCAGATGGCATCTCGACTGGTTTAAAGTATGCATTCTTTCAGGAGGGGTGCACATGTTTGTGGGTTTATGTGTATAAGTGCACATATGTGTTCCAATGTGTATACACTTGTGTACATGCGTACATGGGGGCTGGAAGTAAACTGGATATCCTTCCCCAAGAGCACTGTTCACTTTTCTTTTTTTAAAAATTATTTTTGTCTGTGTATGAGTATGTATGTCTGTATGTGTGTATGCTACATATATGCTGGTGCCCACAGAGGCCAGAAGGAGGCATTGGGCCCCTGAGATCTGGAGTTACAGGTGGTTGTGAATTACCCAACAAGGGGGCTGGGAACCAAGTTTGGTTCCTCTGGAAGAGCAGCAAGCTCTCTTAACCACTGAGCCATCTCTCAAGCCCCTCCTTCTATTAGTCTGAAAAGAGGTCTCTGCTTGGTCTGGAACTTGTCACTTTGCCTTTACGGCTGACCAGCAAGCCCCATGCCCAGCTTTTTGTTTATTTATTTTACAGATGATCTGTTCGCAGAACTAAACTCAGGCTTTCAGATCTTGCTGAACACAGCTTTTTGTGAGGCTTGGGGCAAGTCGTCTCTCTTCTGATTTCCTCATTTGTTTATAGGGATGATAGTCCCCCACCACCACCCACACATAGGGTTGGTAAAAGGATTAAATTAATATGTGCAAAATATTCAGAGTAGCTTGACATTAGTAAACATTAATAAATGTCCATCAGGACCATCACATGTATGTTTTTCTTTATGAATTATTGTCACTCTTGATACTAAAATGTGTCCTGACAAGCTTTAATTCTGCCTACTGATGGTCAGGGCAGCACAGTACTCTCGTTCCTTGATGTCTGATTACAACTTATTACAGAGCACTTCTCAGACACACCGAAGTTCACATTCAGGCCCACTGTAGGCATATAACCCAACACAATGTCTTGGTATGCTACAGCTCATCCCTGTCCATACATCTTCCAATACTGACTACTATGTCAACACTGCCTAAATAGTGGGAGAGCTTTTGTTTCAGGAACAGTGACCAGGAAAAAGAAGTCAGGATCTGAGGCGAGAGTTCAGTGGATAAGGGGTTTGTCTTGCAAGCACGGAGCCCTGAGTTTGGATCTCTATAATCCACGTAAAAAGCTGGGCACAGCAGTGTTTGCAACCCCGGCACTAGCAGGACAAAGACAAGGGCCCCCTAATCCTTCTGTGAAGAAACTATGTCTCAAAAAAAAGTGGAGAGCAATAAAAAAAAAAACCTTTTTTCTATCCCCAAAAGCAACCTTAAACCATTTTCAAAAAAATTTTCCAAAAAAAAAAAAAAAAAAAAAAATGCACACATCGATCCATATTTAGAAATTTTTATTCAAATACTTTTGAACACATCGGGTACCATGTGTTGAATTTGGAGACAAAGAAGCTACCTGCAGATGCAGAGGACTGAGGGACTTGTCACCCTTGCCCAGTCACTTTCGACTGAATGGAGGCTAGCCAGAGTGGGCAGCAGTAGTGGGGCTGTGAAGATGGGTAATAAGGATGCAAAAACAGGAAGTAAAGCAACAGCTTGACAGGACCGCGCTACATGAGTGCCACAGCTCAGTAGGCCGCAGTGGTGTGTCTAATAGAGGGATGGAGACAGAGCCTCTGGAATGGCTGGTTCTGCGGCGCTGAAGGGGATGTGGCTGGAGGAACAATGAAGATAAAAGAGGAAGTGTTCGGTGATAACATTAAAAAGTCAAAGGTTTTGTTAGGAATATTTCCTAACCCGAGTTCCCTGCTGACGCAAAATTCCCAATCAAGACGAATCAAAGCAAACCAAATTAGGAAAATGCAGGTTTAATGGAAGTTCTGTGCTCTCGGGTGGCCCCAAGAGGGGAACCGGGAAGCCACGGAAATGCGCCCACTGGGAGGAAGGAAAAGGGACCACATGTTTCTTTTTTGGGAGATCACTTAAATACCTTGGGGTCAGGACCTGGCCTGCTGGGATTTGGAGACCAGACCAGGCCTGGGGGCTGGGGCCTTTGCTCCCAACTTGACAGGTTTCCTTTTAGGTAGAGATCCGTCACTTCCTCTAACACAAATCTCTGTGTTCACCCTTGCTTTGGTCACTGGCAAAGGAGACTTTTCCAATCTCCTCATCTCACCATAGGAACTGCATGAGGCAGGGAAACCTCACTGTTTCCACCAAACAGTGCAAGAGTTTTAATCCAGTGTGCGTTCTACCATCCTGTGTCATATACCACTAGTGGGGATACTTGCTTCAAGGACACTGAAGCCTTCCTGTCCTCTAGATAGGCAAGATCAAATCTCCACCCAGGCTAGTGTAGAACATTAGGGATGCATTCTTGCTCCTGAAGGTCCACCGCACATGACTTCCTTTCGTCTATTTGCTGAAATGATCCACTTCGACTTAGCTGCAAGGGATGCTGGCAAATATGGATGGAGATGGGAGACCTTGTGGATTAGTTTCTTGACTTGTTTACAGTGGCAAGATACCTCCAAAAAGACTTTAGGAAGTAAGGGTTTATTCTGACTCACAGTCTGAAGTTATAGGCCCTCAGGGGGGCATGGTGGCAGGAGAGTAAAGTAGCTAGTCATGCTATGTCTGAGTCAGAAAGAAGAGAGAGAGAGATGGACTGGTGCTCAACTGGCTTCATCTTTTCCTCCTCCTTTTTCAGCCTGGGATCAAACATATGGGCCTGTGCTACCCATATGCAAGACAGATTTTCCTTTTTCAGTTAGTCTTCTAGGAAAACTTCCTCCAGACACAGTGTCTCCTAGGTGACTCTAAATACTGCTGACATTGGAGGTTAACATTAAATCATGGAACCAGAGAATGGATTCTGGCACTCAGTCTAAAGGCTTGACCTTTAGGACCAGCATGCCTGTTCTTGGGGGAAACTGTGCCATTAGGAACTAGTAGATCTAATCTGCCCTTATCTGTAGGAGGCCACAGAGGAGGTCCCTTCAGAACATCAGAGGATGGGGGTTCTAGTGGGAGAAGGGGCAGAGTATTGATTGATATCGATAGTTACCAGAGCTTTTTGTACCATATCTACATAAACACACACACACACATGCACACACACACACATAGACAGAGATAGAGAGATACCAAATACATACACACATAATCTCAATGATACTTCTCAGACAGACTCTCAACCCCCCCATACACATAATTTTTCTCTCACATATAACTTTTAAATACACATATGCTTATACACACCAAGTCCATATTTTGTAACCATAAAAGGCCTTCAGATGCCCAAGAAGTACCTCTCTGGAAAGCTCTCAGACACATCCAGGATCTTAGAGATCACTATGAAAGAAAGAGAGGGAGAGGTGGGGAGATTGAAGCAACCATTCAGACCTGTTCTGGTTTTGATAAGTGCCAATATTTATGAAAGCAGTGCAGAGCCAGGGATCGACAATGCTGAAAATGGTTAAGAAACCAGCTTCTAGACTAGTGCCTCCCAGGGCACTCCCTAGAAAAGCCTTACTTTCTTCTTCTTAATTTGTTGCAGAGCAAGAATTTTAGAAGAACATAATTGGAATACATTCTCAGAAAACCTGTCATGTGCTTGCATGTGACAACCAGTGCTAAATCTCTGCAAAACATGGGCACTTATGACAGACGGATTGTAGGCCAGCGTCCATTTGTGCACTGTACTTACATGATTCTCTCTCCTCCATGGAGCAGCAGGGATGTGACAGCTCGGCTGGCATTGGTCACAGTTAGGGTTACTCCATTTTAGTCCTCTATGCCCTGACCACCTCTTTGCAATGAGGTCCTTTGTACAGTTTCTGCTCTCCTGTATCATGTCTGCTTAAACTCTTTCTGCTATCATGATTCCAAGTATGTAGGTCTGTGAAATATATATTAGATCAAACATTTATTGATAACAGCCCATCAAGAAATTGATTTTTGAACAGTTCCTTGGTATACATACAATTTTACCATGTGTTGAGGAGCAAAGCAAATTTGCATACTAATGAGAGGGACATGCTTGTTTATTTTTAAATGAAGAATTAAATCTTGGCTGAATATTTGATACTGGAGAATGTGGAGTATCTTCAACATTTTTGAGAGTTGATTGATATTTTGATTTTGTAATCTGCAATACAGAGAATGCCACTTTGCATAAATACATAATGTAAAATGGCAGAAGGATATTTATGGCCATTTAAAAAGAAATTGACAGAAATTCTGTCCTAATCCCAAGCCAAAAAATCATTAATTTGAGTTTTCGTGCAACTCAAGCCAGCAGCTCAAACAACAGTTTTTAAAATCAAACACAATACAATCCAAAGATAAATAATTTGATACTTACATGCTGGGCAAGAATGGGAGGAAATTAGTAAAATTTTGCCTTTTATAATTAAGCCAATATGTTTCAATAGAGCAGAAATTTCTGTATGTATAGTAAAAACATTAAAATGAGCAATAGCCTGGACTGAGGTGTTCCAGGCAGAGGTTGTTGGCTGTGCTTGGTGTGACAACAGAGACAGTGCCATGTGTACACACTGCACACAGAATCAAGGGCTTCGGTGTCACCGGATGCAGACAATGCGATGTGTACACACTGCACGCAGAATCAAGGGCTTCAGTGTCACGGGATGCAGACAGTGCGATGTGTACACACTGCATGCTCAGAATCAAGGCTTCAGTGTCATGGGATGCAGACAGTGCGATGTGTACACGCTGCATGCTCAGAATCCAGGCTTCGGTGTCACCGGATGCAGACAGTGTGATGTGTACACACTGCACGCAGAATCAAGGGCTTCAGTGTCACGGGATGCAGACAGTGTGATGTGTACACACCGCATGCTCAGAATCAAGGCTTCAGTGTCACGGGATGCAGACAGTGCGATGTGTACACACTGCACGCTCAGAATCAAGGCTTGAGTGTCACGGGATGCAGACAGTGTGATGTGTACACACTGCACGCAGAATCAAGGGCTTTGGTGTCACGGGATGCAGACAGTGCGATGTGTACACACTGCATGCTCAGAATCCAGGCTTCGGTGTCATGGGATGCAGACAGTGCGATGTGTACACACTGCATGCTCAGAATCAAGTCTTGAGTGTCACGGGATGCAGACAGTGC
>JAQHUG010000555.1:251589-282567 GCA_028555095.1 Dicrostonyx torquatus | reverse complement strand
CCCTGCCCAGAGACCCCATAACCCCTGCCCAGAGACCCCATAATCCCTGCTCAGAGACCCCATAACCCCTGCTCAGAGCCCCATAATCCCTGTCCAGAGACCCCACAACCCCTGCCCAGAGCCCCATAATCCCTGTCCAGATACCCTACAACCCCTGCCCAGAGCCCCATAATCCCTGTCCAGAGACCCCACAACCCCTGCCCCGAGCCCAATAACCCCTGCCCAGAGACCCCACAACCCCTGGCCAGCCCTATAGCCTGCTCTGGGATGTGTGAATGATCCAGTTTCCTTTCGTTCCCAGACATGACGCTCACGCCCAGCAAAACAAAGTTAGAGAGTTGACCCCAAGCTGCAGGTGGGCCTGAGAGAGGGTTTGTGATGTGGGGCAGAAGGGATCTTACCTTGAGGGGGTGCCTCGTCTTCTGGGAATGATGATCTGTGCTGATCAAAAGGACTCTTACATGAAGGAGATGAGGCATTAGGGGTCACTTTGGATCCCAAGTCTGGTTTCTGGAGGCAGGAGGATAGGGCACTGAATGACATGGGAGAGACTTATTCTCTCTTTGGACCCCAGTGTCCCTCCTGGCAAAGCCCTTGGAAGGTCCTAGGCTTCCAAAGGTGAACTAGGTCTTCCCAACTCTAGGTGATCACCTGAGTGAAGTATGACCACTGGGTCAATCCCTACCCTCCCATGGAATAGTGGGAATGTGCTAGAAGCTTCCAGCAGAAGCTGGATCTTCTTTAAAGCATTCTTCCAGCTCGGGAGGGAGCTGTAATCAACCTGTGCTTAAACTGTCCTCCCTCTCCCAGAGCACGAAGCTTACCTAAAGTGACCAAGCCAGAGCAGAGGCCAAGGCTGCCTGCCTCCTGGGGAGGTTTTTCGACTCCACAATCCTGTCTTCCCCCAACCAGGGTGGTTCTGGTCAGAGTCAGTGCCTTGCCTGTTCCTTAAGACGATGTTCAGGGTGCTCACGGTGGTGGAAGGAAGGGTGCCTTCTCATGGCTCCCTGTGGAGTATCTGCCCATAGAGGCAACGGAATAGGAGCAGAGAGGGTCTTGGCTCATGTCCATCTGGGCACGAACCCCACCCCACCCCTACTGCCACACATCTGCTTTAGAGAAAGAGTGACAGCCTTCCTCTGCCATGTCTGGGCTTTGTCTCCTGCCTTCCAGCTCTCTCCCCAGAGCCTGCATACTACCTCTCCCTCCTTTCCATCTTCCTAACTTCACCATTCAGTCTAGCCTGCACTCCCTGTTTCTGCATGCCAGGCATACAACCTGCAGAGCCTGCAGGTGAGGGCATGCTTCAGTGTCCGATGAACTCAGAGCCCCATCCAAGAACACACACAAAGATGACACTGCCTCTGCAGATGACCCTGTGGCTCCAGCCAGGGAGCCTCACATCCCACACCCGCATCCTCCTTCCCTCCTCCCTTTGCCTTTTCTGCCTCCCTTTCCCTTCTCACTCCTCCTGTTGCTGTTCCCTTCTCTGCCTGCTGCCTTTCCCCAAATCACTTTTCAGTGCTGATAAAGTCAACAGAACACCAGACTATTGTCTCCAGAAACCCAAAACCATTTTTCACACTAGTCTAGGCTCCAAGGAATGTCCCTTCTCTGTCATACTAACCCATTGGAAGGACATTTCTAGGGCCAGGCTATAGGTCAGCTGGTAGAGCGCCTGCCTAGCATGCACGTGGCCCTGGGTTTGATCCTCGCACCGTGTGAACTGGCTGTGGGGGTGCGTGCCTATAATCCAGCACTTGGAAGGTGGATGCAGGAGCATGCCAAGTTTGAGGTCATCCTTTGCTACATGATGAGTCTGAGGCCAGTCTGGGCTAAACAAAACAACCTCCCCCAAAGGAAACCTCTCATCCTTCCTTACCTCCTACTTTCCTGCTCCAATTTCCCACTGCACACTTTGTACCCATCCTGTTAGTTTGATCCAAAGAGGAAGTGGTCCCAAAGACCACCTTCTTTCTCACCTTTGGATGACCTGTTGTGTCTTCTGATCAGCAGCTCAGAGCCATGGTGGCATGCTATGTAGCTGCTTTTGTGTCCTCGTGTTTCTGACTTGGGTGGGGAAGCAATGCCCCCAGGGTCAAAACGTAAGTGTACATCTTCTCCTCTTAAAAAAAAAAGTCAGGTAAAATGCACACTTTTAAAAAGCAGCCACCCCACATTGCCTGGGAGGGGAGGAAAAGGAATCTTCTTGTGTCTGTGGATGTCTGCTCTTCATTTCTCTGGAAGCTCTTGGTTTCCTAAAGATGACTCTGAAGTGCCATTATCCCCTTGCACCTGCATGTGTGAGTGCCTGATGAGAGTTTGCTTCCTGCCAAATTCATGTACAAGGTGCGAGCATCTTCTGACATGCAGAGAGGGCCTGTCCCCCCCATGACAACCAAGACGGTAGAGATCTGTCCTCAACCTTCCCTAGTGTCCCTCTAGCCACTTCTGGCCATGATGAACCAACTCTACTAGCCTGGCCCAGCCGTTTTTATTTCCAGGGTTGTGGTTGCTCCTGACAGGGCTGTGGGAACATATGTGCCTTCCCCTCATTTTGACTGAGCAGCAGATAAAACTATTTATCAAAAGCTTGCCTGTATTCGTTAGCACTAATAGTAGAGGCAAGGTGGCCAGGAGTTCAAGTAAACCTTGGCTACACAGTGAATTGTAAGCCAGTCTGAGCTACGTGAGACCCAGCGTTAAAATAAGGAGTGGGATCTGGAGGGGTGACTTACCAATTAAAAGTATTTGCTGTTCTTGTAGAGGATCCAAGTTTGGTTCCCAGCAACCATAGCAGCTCACAACCTCCTACAACTCCAGCTCCGGGGAAATCCAACACATTTTTTTCTGGCCTCTGTGGACACCCACACACTGGTTGCAGACACACACAGACACATATATATATACATGTTTTTAATGTCTTGTGGTAACCAAAGGCAAAGTGAAAAACCCAATGTGTCCTGAGTACACACAGCCTCTGAACCTGTCTTCATGAACTGCCTAGAGCAGGGCCACTCAACAGAACAAAATAGGACGCCTGCCATGATTCTGGATTTTCTTGCAGCTACAGGAAACAAAGTATGAACAGGTAAAATTAATATTACTAAGATGCTTTATTCAAATCTGTATATCTAAAATGCTCTTACAACAAGCAGTCACTATAAAATTAGGGAAGATACTATACAAACACACACACACATATAATCTGGTTGTGTATTTTGCTTGTACTTTCAATCTCATCTTGGACTGACCACTTTTAAAGGACCTGAGTCTCACTTGTGGCTAGTTCAGACGGGCATATTGGGCAGTGTAATTCTAGACACATAAAGGGCTTAGAGGCACAGCTTCTGGAGGCCGAGAGAAGTGTCTGCCGAATTCCTGTGGGATCCTACAGTTTCCAGGTTCAGTGCCTCGTGTGTCACCTAATGCCTCACTATGTCATCTCTATGTTCTCTCACGGTAGATGAGAGCATAATGAAGCCCTAGTGCTTAGACGGGTTAAGGAATCTGTCCAAGGTCACATGAGAAGTCTGGCTGCGAAGCCCGAGCTCTTTCCAGCACTCGTCCCTGCCACCCACCCCAGAGAGCTCTCCTTCTCTCAGCCAGGTACAAATGACATTGAACAACAGCACAACAACTTCTTTTTGGAGTCCTTGATTTGGTCTCAGTTCTGACAGATTCTGAAGCATTGACTCTAGGCTCAATGTCACGGTTAAATGTTCGTGCTGACCTCACTTTGGGCTTTCTGTCTTAGTCAGAGTTTCTGCTGCTGCCAAGAGCCATCATGCCACGGTAACTCTTACAAAGTAAAACATGTCATTGGTAAGGCTCACTTTCACTGGCCAAGAGATATCTACAAACTGGGCTGTGCTGCCCAGCTTATCCTGCTATTACCCTTTTCCGCTGGGGGAAGTCTTGTGGCTAGCCAGCCTCATCTGGTCCCTTCTGCTTATAGCGTGTCTGCCAGAATATCCAAATCCCCACACCAGCATGTAACCACAACCAAACCCACCTTCTTAGTCCTTTTAGTCCCAAACCCTTGTTCTCTTCAGGAAGCTACTTACTGTCAAGGTCTACCTCCCCGTGGAGGGACACCTTTTGGTCAGTCATCTTTGCTAGATGTGATATGTCTGAAATAACATAACCCCAGACGACTGTCAAACTTTTTGGCAAAGAACTAACCCCACTTCTCCGCTTTCCTGGTATTGACACATCCTTGGGTTTCCCTCAGAGGGAATGTTTCTCATTTCCCCATTGCAAATATTGAAATTCCCAGAGACATGTTTTTCTCAAAGGATGTCATTTTTAGTTAAGTAGTTGAAAATGTCAAGATGTCAGGCTCCCAGTTCTTACACCGAAAGTCTGGGGTACGGAGTCTTCCACAAGTACGCTCCATCTCTATGTGCTTTCAGTTCCAGTCTCAGGGTATCTGTAGGTTTGAGTGTTCTGCAAGCTGCAGCTGGAGGTATAAACTGGCTTATTCAAAAGGAAGATGGCAGGCAGGCAGCAGTAAACCCCACACCTAGATTCCCGCATCCAGACCTGGCCGAGGCAAGAGTTTGTTGTGCGAAGCATTTCACAGATTCACCTGAGCTTCCCCAGTCTGCAGAACAGAACCAGACCCATCCCAGATGCTTTCTGACATCTGCAGGAACAATGCCCCCGTCACAGCTTAAAAATATCTAAGCGTGCTTCCCATTGTAGACTCTCGGCTTCCAGCCCTTAGGGTGCCTCTCCGTTTCCTCACCGGGTGACCTGTACAACAAAGCTCTTAGGGTTCCCTCCGGGCAGCATCCCACTGAAGGAAACACCATGTTCCCCCAGACCCAAGAGAGGCTCAGCTTCTGCCTCCCGTTTTAGCTTAGTTTCCTGTAACTGGAACAACATAGCTGTCAAAGGCACCTTGATGAAGAAAGGGTCATGTCAGCTCATGGTTTGTAAGGGGATGTGGTCCATCATGGAGGCGAAGGCATGGTCACATGGCATCCAATAAGGAAGCAGGAAGAACAGTGCTGGTTTTCAGCTCTTCATTCCGTCCATTCAGTCAGGGCTGGATGCCAGCCAGTGGGATCATGCCACCCACACTTAAGGTGGGTCTTCCTGCCAGGAGGTCATGGCGCATGCCTTTAATCCCAGCACTCGGGAGGCGGAGGCAGGCGGATCTCTGTGAGTTCGAGATCAGCCTGGTCCACAAGTTCCAGCGCAGGCTCCAAAGCCACAGAGAAACCCTGTCTCGAAAAATCAAACCAAAACAAACCAAAACAAAAAAATGTGGGTCTTCCTTCCTCAGTTAAATTTCTCTGGAAACAGTTTGCGGATGTGCCTGGAGACACATTGCCTAGGTGATCTATACCCCATCAAATCGACCTTCAGCATTAACCGTAACAGCTGTGTTTCTGAGTCCTCATCATTGCCATGGTAGATCACCTGATACCTGGATGTCCTTGTCCCCATCTTCAATTTATGTGACATCTTTCAATCTCTCCTGATCATGTCTCAGGGGAAGCGGAGCCAGGTTCTAGGCTCTTCTTTGCTTTCGGCTCTGCTTTTGATGAGATTGTTGATGCTACAGTTCCTTGAACCACCAACAAATGTGCTGTTGACTGATCAGAGGCAGCCTTCTTCTCTACCATCTCACACTGGTGACATCTGGGGCTAGGGTGGGAGGATGGCAGCGCCTGATCTTGGAGACACCAGTGGGTCCCACAGTGACATGCTGACTCCTGATGACAGGAGGGAATCTGGGCTACCACCATCTCCATAGAATTCCCTTTGCCCATCTGGTCCTGAGTCATTCAGCCCACTGGTTCTCCATTCAGGCTATCCATCTGGAGAGAAGAGGATGAACACACCCTGTCTGACTTTTTACTTCCTCTGTAATCTGTCTATTTATGCTCTCTGGAGCACCTCATAGTGACTATTAACATGTATAGATTTTGCAATGGTTAGTTTTCTTTGAATGCCACAGACAGCTTCCAAGATGTTTCCTTTCTGCCAGCCCATTCCAGTCCATGGTTCCCTGTGTTAGCTGGCCTGCCTGATGCCTCAGGGCAGCAGAGCTGGCTTTCTTGTTCTAGAAGGCCTCAGACCCCCACACCTGTTTCCCCCGGCAGGAATTCCACACGTCTCACTATTCGAGAAGGAATGCTGCCAGAAGAGAGACAGCTCGGTGGACAAGATTGTTTACCATGGCAGCCGGACGCTCTGAGTCTGAATCCTTAGCACCTGTGCAAAGCCAAGCGTGGTGGTGAAGGTCTGTAACCCTGGTGGACGGCTGGGAGACAGAAGGGCTCACTAGAATTCACTGGCCTTCCTGCTCGGCTGAAAAACTCCAAACTCCAGATTCAGTGAGGGATCTTATTTCAAAGGAACAAGGAGAATGATAGAGCATGGGTACCCATCCATTTGCACCGTGTGCGTTCTCTCTCTCTCTCTCTCTCTCTCTCTCTCTCTCTCTCTCTCTCTCTCTCACACACACACACACACACACACACACCTTAATCCATGAAGCCTCACTTTAACCCCAGTCCTCTGTCCTCCACATGCCCTTCTGGGGCATGGGTACCCATCCATTCGCGCACATGCGCGTGCTCTCTCTCTCTCTCTCTCTCTCTCTCTCTCACACACACACACACACACACACACACACACACGCACCTCTTAACCCATGAAGCCTCACTCCAACCCCTGTCCTCTGCCGTATGTGCCTCTTCAGCTATTCCTGGAGAAGATGAGAAGCACTTGAGACCGTTTGCGTCTGGTTGTTTATCTACTCAGAGCAGCTATCGGAGATTCCTTAAACCTTTTATAGGTAGATAAAAGCTGATGTGCTCATATCAAACTGCAAAGTTAAGCTGATAATCACAGCTGACATTTATCAAGACTTCCCTGTAGGCCACATGCTTCCCAAGAGTTACCTCAGCTCAGCACAACCTTCGGGAGAAGGCAGGAACAGCTAGACTTGCCTCAGCTCAGCCCCCTAGCAATCAACTTCAACACTGGGTGACAGGATTTGCTCTGAAGTCGACAACAGAACTTCAGAGGGATAAGAAACACAATGTCACCTGTGTCTCATGTCACAAGGTGTGGGACCCTTGCGTTCCAGGAGACTGGGCTCTGCAGAGAAAGAGAGACATGAGGAAGCCCAGAGGGACTCATTCAGCTGCTTCTGAAGAGCTGAGCACTAGTACAAGGCCCAGTGTGGAGGCAAATAAGAGCCCCACAGTCCAGGACGGACCCTCTCACCGGAAGAAGCCTTCTAAAAGATGCTTCATATTTTTGTTTATGTGTGCATGCTATGTGTGTATGGGTACCTTTAGGGGTCACAGGTGAGTTTCAGATCCCCCAGGAGTGGCTAGGACAGGAAGTTGTGAGCCACCACCAACTGTGGGTTCTGGGAACCAATCAGAAGATCAATACATGTTCTTAACCAAGGACCATCTCTTCAGCACCCTCCATCACATTTTAAGTCCTAAAATCCTGACACATCCTACAGAAGGGGAATTAAGACCAGGAATGAGGAAATGGTTGGCTTTGAGTCAAGCATGGTCATGATATCATTAGACACTCGTACCAGGACAAACAGGCTGAAGGAGGCAGCTCTAGATAGCACAGGTGTGGAAGGTGGAGGTGAGAGAAAGAACAAGGCGTGCTTGCTGGAGAGATAGCTGCAAAAGCCCGAAGGGTCTTGAGTAGCCCCAGACAGGCACGGCTGCTCCTGGGCGAGGGGCCGTTCATGGGCAGAACCCAGGTGGGGATCCTGTTTCTTGGACTCGGTTTCCTTTTCTGGAAACTCTCAGTATTGAGTTCAGTAAGTCCACCTGTGGAGCACCCTGTACCTGTATGGTCTCACATAGCTCTCACCAAGTCAGAAAAAGGGAGAATGACAGCAACCATTAATATTAATGACACGCAAGATCGAAATCATTATTGTAATTATAGCATAGGTATGTCAGATTCTCAGGGTTGGCCAAAGAAGTCATCCTCCCCAGCCTCCCTCTCTAAGATTAGAGTTCCCTGCTCAATATCCATGAATATTATTATTAGTCTTATCAGCAGCAAAGCCGTGTATGATGAATTTTAGGCCTACCCCATGGCAAGGAGGGGCCTTGGCGCCACATTCCATGCTCAAGCTGAGCCCTCCAGGTAAAGCCTGCATTCCCACCTGAGGCAGAGCCGGAGCCCAGCCAGATGCAGCTTCCAGTGACTTCTGAATAATGTTGGGAAACTGGTAGACAGGATTGGGGATGTAGCTCGGTTGGTAGAGTGCTTGCCTAGAACATTCCTGGGACCTAGGTTTTATCCATAGCACAGGAATGGTGAGGCCTGCCTGTAATGGCATCACTAGGGATGTGGAAGGAGGCGGTTCAGGATGCCAAGGATGCCAAGGTCATCCATGACTGCATAGAGTTCAAGGCCAGTCTGAGCTATGTGAGGAGAGAGAGAGAGAGAGGCCAAGCAAGCAGGAAGAGAGAGAGAAAGAAGGGGAAAAGGTAAAGAGAAAGAGAAAAAGAAAGAGAGAGAAAGAGAGGAGAACCAGGGCCTGGACAGGGAAGTTTTAGAGACTGCTGGACCCTTGCAAAATCATTACTGGTCTCCTATGACGCTGAGACAAGAAAAGAGGCAGAGAAGTGTTGGAGGGAGGTCACTTGTTGGTTCCTGGCTGCCTGGCTAGCTTAGACTCAAAATAATCACACAGAAACTATTTTAATTAAATCACTGCTTGGCCCATTAGCTCTAGCTTCTTATTGGCTAACTCTTACATATTAGTTTAATCCATCTCCATTAATCTGTGTATCACCACATGGCTGTGGGAGGCTACATGGCTTCTCTCTGACTCCTCCTTCTTTCTCCCAGCATATAGCCTAACTTTCCCACCTAGTTCTTTTCTTCCCTGACATAGGTCCAAAGCAGTTCTTTATTCACTAACCAGTAAAAGCAACACATAGACAGAAGGACCTCCCACAGCAGAGAAGAGGTAGAGAGGATGGGATGCTTTCTCCAGACCCTTTATGTTCTTAGAGTCACAGTCCTGAGAGCGTCTAGAGGTGCCAGGGTAACCGCAGCCCTCACTGCTGGCATAAGGAATTATGGAGGCTCCAGTTCTCACTCTTTACCCCCAGTGCTGGTGCAATGTAGAAGCCAACACGGAACATCTAGGGCTCTGGAGGACAGAGATGTGCCCATCAGCCTTCCCCTGGCTTTCCTTCTTGAATGACTTTTCTAGGATGGAAGCTTCAACCAGAGAGGACTCCCTGTGAGAGCCCGGCCCTGCTCAGAAGCTTGAGGGTGGCATGGAGGCCCTTATTTGAAGTAGTACAGGTGCCTCTGGGGTCCAGGGATGACTAGTCAGCCCATTAGCCAGCTTTCCCTGCCCATGGCCTCCTTGGATCCAAATGCCCAAGGTCCAGAAAGGGGAAAGGGGATCTCAACAGAAACAATGCAGAGGACACAACTGTTACAGAGGTCTCACATTTAAAAACTGTGTGTGTGTGTGTGTGCCTGCCTGCATACATGTGGTGTACATCTCATGATGCTCATGTGAAGGTCAGAGGGCAGCTTCAAGTGTTGGAGCCTTGCCTCCCACCTTGTTTGAAGCGGGTTTATTGCGGCTCACCTCTGCCTGTGCCAGACTAGCAGGTCTAGCGTTCTTCTGTCTCTGCCCACATCTTCCAAGAGTAGCCTGGGGTTGAAATGCATCTGCTGCATCCAGTCCTAGCGATCAGAACTCCAGTTCTCACACTTGTGAGAAAGTGTGTCCCCACCCGAGGGTCTCCACACTTTGGTTTGTTTGGTATTTTTTTTTCAAGACAGGTTTCTCTGTGTAGCCTTGGCTGTACTGGAACTCACTCTGTAGACCAGGCTGGCCTTTAACTCACAGAAATCTGCTGTCTCTGCCTCCCAAGTGCTGGGATTAAAAGCGTGCGCCACTACTGCCTGGCTAAGTCTCCATACTTTTAAGAGCCCTGAGATTCTCACTTCTGAAGACTCCTGCAGAGTCTGATGTCCATGTCTAGCCATGACCTTTGACCTCTTGATCTGTAAAAGACGTGGGGGCTGAACCTTGCTAGAGTTTTAGCCTCCAAGTATAGAGTCTTCCATCCTTCCTGAGCATAAGAAAAGCAGAAATCCGGAACAACATTAGGAAGCAGGAGAAGGGATAGCACTTTTGTTTTCTATCTCAAACTAAAGAAAGGGCAAGAGCACCTATTATCAGGGAGGCCAACCATGTTCCCTCACTGTCTGCATCTGGCCTTATGGTGAAGAAACACAGCTAGAGACATTGATACACAGAGGTATGAAAATCAGAACCAGTACTTGTCGCTTTCTAGGATTTTCTTTCATGTCACTCCTGCTATTCCTTGTCCCCAGACTCTAGTTTGAACCTAACTGCTTTCCACAGTGCCTGGGGGCAGAGAGATGGCTAGTCCGTCAACCCCAGGGCCTCAGAAGCTATGTTTGGCAGCAGAGTGGGGAATTCCTTCTAACTTTCCCTGAAAGCTCTAACTACCTTCCGAGCCTCTGTGTTTTAGAAGTGTGCTGGAGGGCTGGCTCAGCAGTTAAGAGCAGGAGGGTCTGAGTTCAGTTCTCAGCACCCACACTGTGCATCTTACAGCCAATGTCCTTGTCTGAGCTTCGTGAGTACTGTCCTCACACAGGCCCGCATTCACACACACACAAGCACTTACATACATGCACACACATATGACACACATATGCACACACATGTACACACGCACATATATGCACATGCACACACATGCACAGAGTGTGGGAACTAGATTAAGAAGCACAAGATAGAAGACCTACAGAGGATATGTGGTTTTTCTCTCCAAGCAGGACAACCCACACACATCCTTCTTCAAAGAACTCAAGTCTTTCTCCAGTTTCTAGAATCCATACATGCAATGTCTGTGGTCCCTAGGTATCTGGAATCCACACATGCGCAGTGGCTGTGGTCCCTAGGTATCTGGAATCCCCACATGCGCAGTGGCTGTGGTCCCTAGGTATCTGGAATCCACACATGCGCAGTGGCTGTGGTCCCTAGGTATCTGGAATTCCCACATGCGCAGTGGCTGTGGTCCCTAGGTATCTGGAATCCACACATGCAATGGCTGTGGTCCCTAGGTATCTGGAATCCACACATGCAATGGCTGTGGTCCCTAGGCATCTCAGAGGGCCACTGTACTGTAGATCATAGATCTCTATGTAGAGCACAAACAAGCAGTTGGATTTGAGGCATCACCAACTTGAGATGATGAATGTAATGGATCAATGCTAACACTTAGAAATTACAGGACAATAATAACCATTATATGTGTATTAGTCCAGGCTCTTAGGGCTAGAAAAGATCAAAAGTCTTCAAATGTTAGTCTGCCCATCGATGTCCCTGTAAGCTGGCATTGTCCTAACTGGGACATGTTTTTCCCAATGGGATTCAATGTTTTAAATCACAACTCCTGGAAAGAAAAGAACACATTAGAATGTCTCTCACATTCTGCTCTGTGTGCCTATGATGTGGACAGGCTCCACCACCCACATCCCTTAAAAGCCCCAGAGCTGATATAGAAGCAAGGTGCCAGGCTCTCTCAGGGTCAGCACTAGGAAAGAAAGTCACCAGGGCCCCTGCTGAGAAGGCTAGGGATGGCTTGTCATCTCTGAAATCTTCTAGTTTCCATGACATAATAGGGGAAAGAGGAAAGCCATTGAGCAGTTCAGAGGCTCTGGAAGTGGGTGTTTCATGCCCTTATAACATGTACACATGTGTTCTCATGTATGCATATGAAAACATGACTGTGTGTGCCCATGTGTAGAAGGCAGAAGTCAAAAGCAGGTGTCTTTCTTCCCTACATTAAAAATTGTCCCACCTTATTGAAACAGGCCTGTCACTGAACCTAGAGCTTACCAATTTAGCAAGGCTAGCTGCCAAGTGAGTGCCAGCGATCCTCCTGTCTCCATCACCCCAGGGCTTGGGTTACCAATACATGCCATCAAGGCCATCTTTTTTAATTTTTTTTAATTTTAATTTTAAAAATTTACACTTCCTCCCCTCTTCCCAATCCCCTCCCATCCCCCCACTACCCTTCCTCCTTCCCCTTGCTTCCTTAAGAGAGGGCAGGGTACCCAGCCCTGTGGGAAGTCCAAGGCCCTCCCCCATCCATTCCGGCCCAGGAAGGTGTGCATCCAACTAGACTAGGTTCCCAAAATGCCAATGCATGCAGAGGAGATAGGTTCTAGTGCCATTATCGATGGCTTCTCAGTCTGCCCCCATTAGCAGCCACATTCAGAGAGTCCGGTTTGATCATATGCTCATTCAGTCCTGGTCCAGCTGGGTTTGATGAGCTCCCAATAGATCAGGCACACTGTCTCAGTTGGTGGGCCAGTCCCTCGCGGTCCTGACTTCCTTGTTCATCTTCTTCTCCCTTCTGCTCTTCGACTGGACCTTGGGAGCTCAATCCATTACTCTGAAGTGAATGAGGGTCTCTGTCTCTATCTCCATCCATTGGATGAAATTTCTATGGTGATGATCAAGATATTCATCAATGTGACTATGGGACAAGGCTAGTTCAGGCACCATTTCCTCTGCTGCCCAAGTACCTAGCTGGGGATGTCCCCATGGACATCTGGGATCCCCTCTAGAGCCAAGTATCTTGCCTATCCTAAAATGACTCCCTTTATGTAGATATCTTATTCCCTTCTCCAATATCCACCCTTCTTCCATCTCCACCCTCCCACATCCCCAGGCTCTCCCCAGTTCTACCCTTCTCCCTAGGCCATCTTTTAAGACCATCTTTGTCTAGTGTGTTGTGTGGGCATGTGTGTGCCACTGCACGTTTGGAAGTCTAAGGACAACCTCCCTTGATGGTCCTTACGTTCCCCATGGAGACAGGTCCCATTGCTGCTACATATCCCCAGACCTACTGGCCCACGAGCTTCCAGGGATTTTCTTGTTTCCACACATCTGCTTTATGTGACATCCAGGGACGTGAATTCTGGTCCTCACATTGACTTCTCATGTGCTTTACACACTGAACCACCTCCTTAGGCTCCGGGGCCCAGCTTCTTATATGGGTCCTGGGGATCTGAACTCAGTTCCTCAGGCTTATATGTCGAGGTGAGCCATCTCTCCAGCCCATACATGCCATACTCTCTATCAAGTAAAGATTCAGAGGACTTGTTGGACACCAGCTCCATCTTCACAAGATCCTTAATAGGCCAGCATCACCTTCCCACTAGGAGTCTGTTCCCCTAGTACCGCGCCCCCCACCTTGACTAGAAGAACAAAGATTTTATATATATATATACATACATATACATATAACTTGTAAGATTACAGGGACTTCTACATGAATCACTGCTTCCATCCTCCCACATCCTCCCCGAACATCTGACATCCTGGTGGAAAAAAATGTTTCATTTGGTCTTCCCTACCACAAATTAGATGTGTAGAGAAAACCAGGCCAGATGTCCAGCAAGCCAGCCAGGATCGCATCCTTACTGAACACAAGGCTCATTCAAAGGGACTAGGAGGGCCAGGGACACCCCCTTGACCCAGTTAGTGTAGGAACAGGAATTAAACCCTTCTTGGTGAGCTCATCAACCAAGTCAGAATAGGAAAGCATTTTCCAAAGCCTTTATTAAGTCTGTCTCCTCCATCCTAAGGCAGGAGGCAGCCTGGGTGGCTGGCCAGGCTCCCTGCATCCCGCAGGCCTTCACAGGGACAACATCTTGGAGGAACAAATAGTGCACAAAAGAGGGAGAATGTGACCAAGCTAAGAGGCAAGTTTCAATGTTGATGGTAAGTGGGAAAACTTCTGTGACAAAGTCGAACTCTGGCCAAAGGGCCAGGGATGCATTCCCACTACCCCCACTTCCGGCTGGGGGCTGCGGAGAGCTAGCTTATCAGTCCCCCCAAAGGCTCCACTCTCCCAGGGCTTTCTTTCCTCTTGTCTAAGCAGAGGACTGGAGCGAGCAAAGCGGGTGAATGGGAGGAACCAAAGTTATGATCATCCTAGCAGATCTTCTTTTGGATAGCTGGGGCTCCACCAAGCTGGAAAGACATCAGCTGAGAACAGAGTCGAGGTGAGTGATCCCTTGAGGTAGGCCTCTCAGCTCCTAGAAAGTAGCACTGCAGCTCCGGGAACCACCTCCATGTTCTTCGTTATAGCTGGGCTGGTGGTGGTGAGCACTGACCTGGGAAAGAAAAATTCATGAGACGACACATGGAAAAGCATGGAAAAAGCAAACAATAAACCGGAAGTGTGTGTCCCACAAACATCACTACCCCCTTCACACTCAGGCTTTTCCTGACCCCAGCTTCCAGCGAAGTCCTCGGCGGACTCAGCAGCTCTTCTGCTCGCCTCACCCACCCAGCCATCCCAGAAGGAAGGGAGCAGAGTTAAGGGGGCTGAGGGGGAAGGAGGAAATCACTTGCCCACATTCGAGAAGCGGTGGCAGGTCTGGAGAGGTCTTATCAAGCCTGCTGGTCCAGGGCATCTGGCCACAGCTCTCCACAAACAGGAAGGGGATTCTGGGTAGGCCAGAACTCCAAAGGCAAAGGAGCGGCATGGTGGAGATCAGCCAAGGGGCTGCTCCAACATGTGGAGTAAGCACAGCTCCACAGATTGCGGTGCTTACTGGTAACCACCACTAGGGAAACAGAGTACTCAGGACCTTGTGGGCGGTCTTCCATCTTCACAATGGTCCTCGCCAATCAGCTCATCAGCTAGAGGCCAGCATGCCTTCATCCTGGAGAAAAGACTCCAGCAAAATAACTGCCAACTGCTTTCCTCTGGCCGTTAGTCAAGCCCTTGGCCACGCCCATCAGAGAGGCTCCTCCAATCAGAGGCCTGCTACTCCCAGTCCACTCTGGACTTGTAGAATGTTCCAGAGACTTCCTTCCTGGGGCCTGAGAAACCAACATCTGCCCACAAGAAAACTGACATTTGGGACCACAAAAGGAGAAGAAGCCTTCCAAAATGCAGGGCTGTCTGGATTGGTTTCAGAAGGCACAGACCCCTTGAAAGTCTCTGTCATGGGCACTAGCAGCGATCCCAGGGGCCCCACTTCCACTCTACCCAGCATTCACGAAGGCACGCTTCCTGAGGTCATTGCCAAGTTGGGTACACTGCTGCAAGGCAGGCTCTCCCTGTGCTGGCACGGACCGATGCTTCACTAGACAGATGTTCCCGCCATCTCCTGCACAGCAGACCCTCTTCCTCCTGCCCCTGACGTAGTGCCTAGAAGACATCTCTTCTAGAGGCTCGGCATTAAGGATCCAGCCGTGGGAAGTGGCTGCGGAGTAGAGGTATGTCTTTGGCCAAGGAGAAGTATTCGAAACGGCAGTTGGAGGACACTCACAAGCTAATATTAGTTGTGCTCTTTTCTGGCTTAGGAAAGATTGTGTTCACAAGTGTTCAAATGCACCATTGTATTGGAGCCCCTTTCTTTAAAAAAAAAAATGCAGATAGCAATGCACACACACACATATAATGAAATCAGAGGCTTTTTAACATCGACAGATTGTTCTATCCTCAACACTGATTCCAGAATTTTCCATTATCCTCAAATGAAACCGTATTCAACAAGTGTTCAGTCTCCTTTCCACTCAGCTTCTGGTAACTTCTAAATGGTTTTCTATTTGAAATCCATTGCTTCCTTTTTGTGGAGGTGAGCAGGTAACCTTTTGCTGTTGGCTTCTTTACTCCAGCGTAAATACAAGGATTCATCCTTCTTCACCACTAGGAACACTAGGCGATGTATGTTTATCTATGTATCACTTCACGAGCCCTCGAGCTTTTCATTTTATTGGCATTGCTATGAGCTTATGTAGAGATATTTTTGTTTGGATGTAGTTAGACCAAGGCAGCTTACAGAAGAAAGGGTTTATTCGGCCTTACAATTCTAGAGTGATGTCCATCACGGCAGGGAAAACATGGCAGCAGGCAGTAGGCAGCAAGCAGCAAGGATGGAGGCAGGAGTAGGAAGCTGAGAGCTCAGGTCTTTACACCTCAAGCATGAAGCAGAGAAAGTGAACTGGAAGTTGCTCAGGTTTTAACAGTCAAAGCCTACTCCAGCAAGCTTCCTCCAGCAAGCTCACACATCCATACTTCCTAAACCTCCACAAACGGCACCCCGCATCCAGGTGCCTGAGCTTAAAGGAGATGTTCTCGTTCACGTCACCACAGACACAAACCTAGGCGTGGTAGCTCCATCCTCAGTTTTAGAACCTATGCAAATGCTTTCCACACTCGATATCCCATCTTGACATCCATCACAGGCCCGTCTATTTCTCCAGTGTTCCCAAATCCCTGTTGACTTTTCTTTCTTTTCTCTTTTTAATTATAGCTATCCTAATGTGTGTGAAATGGCCTCTTGGTATGGCTTTGATTTGTGCCTCTTTGATGATTAAAGACTTTGAACATTTTTTCATGTGTTTATTAGAGACATCAACGATTATCTTTCTTTTCTTTTTCTTTTTTGCAGGGGGAAATGGCTACTTGGGTATTTTGTGCATTAAAAAATAGATTGTAGCCGGGCAGTGGTGGTGCATGCCTTTAATCCCAGCACTCGGGAGGCAGAGGCAGGCGGATCTCTGTGAGTTCAAGGCCAGCCTGGTCTACAAGAGCTAGTTCCAGGACAGGTTCCAAAGCTACAGAGAAACCCTGTCTAGAAAAAGCAAAAAAAAAAAAAGATTGTGTTTTTGTTGTTGAATTTTAGAATATTTTGAATATTTCGTAGTAGACCTGGCCTAATCTCTTCATAATGAAAAAAACTTAGTCATTTTGCTCTTTTTGTCATATTTTTCTTAGTTTCTACTTGTCTTCCTTATTTGTCTTTAATGTATATTTCCTAATATGTCATTTTGATTACTTCTTAGAAGTTTATTTTAATGCTATTTTCTTATGGTTTGCCCTGAAGAATGCAAGTGACATCTTAATCCATACCAGCATAGCCATAATGAGCTTCAGAGTATCACCATGCTCCATAGCACTCCATCTTTCCATGACAGCGTCGCAAAGCAATTTCTATACATTGTGCACCAATCAACATAGATTCATAATTAACTTTATGAAGTTCTCTCTAATCCATCAAAAAAGGGAGTTACAGACAAAAGTGGTATTTGTATCTATCATTTTGCTAACTTGGCCTGTGTGTGCTTTCTTCATGAGGATTTCTGTTATCATCTTGTGCTTTCACGTCGAATTGGAGGGTTCCTCTTAGCATTTCTCACAGAGAATTATCTATGATAAATTCCTTTAATATTTCAATTTCCCCCTCATATTTTAAGGACAGTTTTACAAGATATATAATTCTTGGTTAACAACCGTCCCCCATTTAGCACCTTCAGTGTCTGAATCCACTGTGCTCCTGTTTGCTTAGTTCCTGGTGAGAAACTGACTCTTAATCTTATGGAAGATCCCTCATGTGACAACTGTCTCCTGCCTTGCAACTCTCAAAACTGTCTTTGGACTTCAACCATTTGAACATGATAAATCTTGGCAAAAGTATTTTTGAGTTTATTATTTATTTATTGTTCCTTTGAGTATTCATTCATGTCTTTCATCAAATTTGGGAAGCTTGGAGAAATTTCTTTGAATATTCCTTTTATCTTTTTCTCTCTTCCCTTTTCTTCTGGGGTTTTCCTTTTGCATATGTGTCCAGACATGCTTCAAGGGTCTCTTAAGCTCTGTTCAGTTTTCCTCATTTTTTTTTGTTCTCTTTTTCAGTCTATGCAATCTCAGTTGACTTTATTTTCACAGTCAGTTTTTTTTCTTTTTATCCATCCAGATTTCTTGAGTGAAATTTGTAAGATACATTTCAACTACAGAACTTCTAATCGATTTTTTTCTAATAATTTCTATGTCTTCATTGTGTGTGTGTGTGTGTGTGTGTGTGTCATTGTACACGTGTGGGTATGTGTATTTCCTTGCTTGTATATATTACTATTCTCTAGCCTCATGGTTTTTTTTTAATGATATATTCAGGGATTTGTTTATAATTCAGGATATATTTAAAATAGTCAGTCTAAGCTCTCAGTATCTGGAATCATCTAGGGATGATTTCTTTTCATCCCTTTTGTCCAGTTTATGAGTCATACTTTATTTCTTTGCATTCCTCATAATTTTTTGTTGAAACCGGTTCTTTTGAATTTTATAATGTCTCAATTTGGAAATCAGTGCCCCTCCCCCACTCTCTAATGAGGCCAGCAAGTGCACTGAGCAGTTTAGTGCCCTGTGACACCCAACTGATATGGAGTCACAGAAGCACAGCACACGGTCCTAACTGCTGAGTCTGCTCTCCAGTCCCTGAAATAAGTACTCTCTTTTAAAAAGTAAATGTATTTATTTGATTGTCTGTTTATTTTACATCCCAGCTGCATTCCCCCCACTTAAGTCCCTCTCCCATTCCCCCTCTGGTCCCACCCCTCAGTTCACTCCTCTGTTTCTGTTCAGGAAAGGGCAGGTCTCCCACGGGTAGCAACAAAACATGACATATCAAGTTGCCATAAGACTAAGCAACTCCCCATGTATTAAGGCTGGGCAGGGTGACCCATTGTGAGGAGTGGGGTCCCAAAAGTAAGTAAAAAAGTTGGAGATATCCCTTGTTCCCGCTGTTAGGAGGCCACAAGAGGACCAAGCCATACAACTGCAACATATATGGAGCGGGCCTAGGTCAGTCCTGTGCAGGCTCCTTGGTTGTCAGATCAGTCACTGTGAATCCCTAAGAGCCAAGATTAGTTTGATTCTGTGAGGCTTCGCATGGTGTCCTTGACCCCTCTGGATCCTGCAATCCTTTATCCTCTTTTGCAGGATTCCCTGAATTCCACCTAATGTTTGGCTGTGGGTCTGTGTCTATTTCCATAACTTGCTGGATGGCACCTCTCTGGTGACAGCTAGGCTAGGCACCAATCTGATCACAGGAGATGGCCAGTTCAGACTCTGTCTTCGTGAGACATTTCCTTGTACCAGGTTTTTATCTAACTCCCAAATGGACTGATGTCTTGAAGACTCTAAGAGACCACAAATGCCAGCCGAGACTACTATACCCAGCAAAACTGTCAACCACCATAGATGGAGAAAACAAGGTATTTCATGACAAAGTGAAATTTAAACATCTATCCACAAATTCAGTCCTACAGAAGGTACTAAAAGGAAAACTTCAACTCCAGAAAGCTAACTACACCACAAAAATACAGGCAATAAATAATTTCACACCAGCAAAGACAAAGAAAAGAAGCACACAAACACACACACACAACAACAAAACATAAGTCAAGAAATAAGGGTTTTTTGTTTTTGTTTTGTTCTGTAGCTTTGGAGTCTGTCCTGAAACTTGCTTTTGTAGGCCAGGCTGGCCTTGAACTCACAGAGATCTGCCTTCCTCTGCTTCCCGAGTCCTGGGATTAAAGGCGTGCGCCACCACTGCCTGGCTAGAAATAAGTGTTCTTTAGGAGCTGAGTTCAACAGAACTTTAGACACTTGCCCAAAGAAAGAAGACCGAGGACCTGGACATAGGAAGTCTGACTCTGCAGGCTACTCATTCATTATTCACTCATTCATTCATTCATTCACTCACTCACTCAAGACTGGTTATGGGACTGAAGAGATGACCCCACAATTAAGAGCATACAGAGGACCCCAGATTGTTTCCCAGCACCTGTATTAGGTGACTCCCAACCATCTGTAAGGTTAGTATCAAAGGACTAGACATTTTTGACCTCCTAGGTACCTGCACTCATGTGTACACGCCCACACACAAAAGCACATACATCCACATAAATAAAAATGAAATAAAAATTTTAAAAAGCATTTTTATCTCCTTGGGCCTAGAAATTAATGACTATTTGATTGTTAAATAGAAAAGATTCCTGTCCCCAATAACTGAAGATTTTACAGAGAAAGATTCATAATTAAACACGGGGACTAGGAAACATGGTGGGTTAAGGAAACTGGGATAATTCTTTTTTCTTATCACTGCCATCTACCTGTGACAAGAAGCAACTTAAGGAAGGGCAGGATAGCCATCCCCACCCCCACCCCATGGTGGAGAAGATGGGGTGCAGGAAGTGAACCAGTGCGCCAATTTCCCAAGCTGTCACAGTAGGGAAGCAGAGTGGGGCGCAGGAAGTGAGGCTGGGGGACCAAACCACAGGGTCCACTGGCAAAACTGTATCTCTCAGAACAGCATTACCAGCTGAGCCCCATGGCGGCCGGGGCGTGGCAAGGGGTCACATTCAAGCCAGGATGCATACATTTTGAGAACTAGGACAGTTGCGGCAGAGGGTGTGTGTGTGTGTGTGTGTGTGTGTGTGTGTGTGTGTGTGTAAAATTATAAGTTTTCAGATTTGCTTTGTCATGGTTGCCCAATTAATCTTAAACAACTTCAGAAACAGTGCTTGAACTCCCATGTGTCTTTGCTCAAGCCTGCTTACAGGCAGTTGTCTGCCAAATCCCCCTCCTTCGTTGCATCCTCCTGAGATGCAGCATGCCATGTCTGTTCGCTCCCTCATAATTATTTCTGAAGACATTTGATTACACAAGCACAGGGCAGCTGTCAAACAGGAGAGCAAACATTGTGGATTTCTACTATCTAATCAATTGTTTATGTTTTAATTTCATCTATTAGCCTGCTAGCGTCCTTTATGACAACTTTGTTTTCTAACACAGAATTCAATTTTGTTTATCATTCCTCTTTAGTTTGGAGCAGGCTTCTCACTCTTCCTGAGCTCTGCTCACCGTTGGCATTTTAGAATACTCCAAACCTGTTATCTTTCATGATCTCCCACAGTGTGGATTGATCTAGTGTCCCTTGCAAGTGACAATCACTTAACACACTTTTAAGAAAGGTTTATTTATTGACTGATTGTGTGTATGTATACGTGTATTGTGTGTGTGTGTGTGTGTTCTTGGGTGCACTCACTGAAATGGTCGTGCTTCGAATAAGGAAAATCCCCTAGAGACAGACACCTTTGTCTAAATACTTGGTTCCCATTCACTAGTGATAATTGTAAAGGTTATAGCACTTTTAAGAGGTGGAGCCTTAATGGAGTTGGATTTTGAGTTCTTGTAGTCTGCCCCCACCCCCACTTCTCTCTCTCTCTCCTCTGTGTGGATCAAATGTGATCAGGACTCATGTTTCTGCCACTATGCTTTCCCCTGTGTGATCTAACTATAAGCCAAAACAAGCCCTCTCCCTCCTAGCTTGCTTTTCTGGGGGAATTTTATCTCAGCAATTAAAAAGTGATGAGTGCAGAAGCCGTAGGAGGACACCATTTGTCCTACTCTGTCACTTTCTACCCTATTCCTTTGAGACAGGGTCTCTCATGGAACTTGGAGCTTGGCTAAGAGCCCACAGGCCTCAGCCATTCTCTTGTTTCTACTCCCTACAATGCTAGAGTTGCAGGCATGTATGTGGCCATGTTGAGTTTTAATGTGGGCACTGAAGATTTGAACTCAGATCCTCAGGCTTGCACAGCACCTGCCTGTAGCTGGAGACTTGCACGTTCGTTTCCCATCTGCACAGACCTGAATATTTACACAAAAGCTGTATTAATAGCAGCACTATTTGGCCAATAACTTAGTTGTATTCCTGCTAGCTCTTACAACTTAAATTAACTCATTTCTATTAATCTATGTATCACCATGAGGCTGTCGCCTGCCAGCAAGGTTCTGGCATCTGTCTCCTTAGCAGCTACATGGCATCTCCTTGACTCTGCCTACTCTTTCTCTATATCTCTCTTCGGATTTCCCACCTGGCTATATGCTGCCCTGCCATAGGTCAAAGCAACTTCTTTATTAACCAATGGTAATGAAACATATTCACAGCATACAGAGAGGACTCCCACAGCACCTGCCATGATCTACTGAGCATCATTTAACCCAGTCTTAGCAGAAACACCCCTTAATATTTTCACTTCATATATTTGTATAAATGTGTGCAAAATAGGCTCTTCCTTTTAAAAGGAAGTTGCCTCTAGATTAGTAGATGTTTCTGCCTTGCGAATAACCACACACTCACACACACACAGAGACACACACACAGAGACACTCACACACACACAGACACTCACACACAGACACTCACACAAACACACACACAGACATACACAGACACACACACAGACATTCACACACACACATGTACACACACTATTATATGAACCCATACTTTATTTATGTTATTTTTAAATGTGCATTTTAAAATCAATTTTATTGTATTCAATTTTATTTATGTGTATGTGTGCACCTGTGTGTAGGTGTGCACAGCTCAGTGCAGTGGATGTAGGGACAAGAAGAGAGCACTCAATCCCCTGGAGCTGGAGCTACAGGCAGCTGTGGACTGCCCAGCATGGAATTGAACTCAGGTCCTCTGAAATACTGAGCCATCTCTCCAGGCCGTAAACCTGGATTTTTTGATTGACTACTTTCCTGATCTCCATCTCAACCATTCATCTATTTAGATTAATGATTTCCTTTATTGTGTTTTTGGGAGAAGCATTATATATTTTTTGAAGTAAGCTATTTTGATTCTTCAGTGTTTGTAGGCATAGTGTTTGGAGCCGTGAATTGTTCTCTAATTATGACTTTAAATGTGTTTTATAAATGCAATAGTTAGTGGTTTCATTATCTGGGTTTTTCAAAATCCTCTAATTTCCTTTACATTTTAATTATCTTTCCATAGTTGTTTAATGACAAAATGTTTTAAAATCCCTGTTGGAACAGCATTATTAAAGCTATTTTGGAATCCAGGCATGGTGGCACAATGCCTATAATCTCAGCACTGAGGAGGCAGAGGCAGGAAGGTTGCTTCTCTCTCTCTCTGAGAGTTAGGTAGATTTGAAGTCAGATACCATAGCACTTGATGGTAATCTTGCTATTCAGAGAGCTGAAGTAGGAGGATGGCAACTGAGGGCATCTGAATAACATAGAAGACCTTGTCTCAAAAATGTTTATATGAAAGTCTTTTATTAATAATCTTATTGAAATATAATCAGTAAGCAATAAACTGATGTATTTAAGATGCACAGTTTGACAAGTGTTGAAATTTATGAACATTAATGAAAATGGCACCACAATCAAGACAGTGAACACACTGACCAGGCACAAGAATGGGACCTTTCAGGACCTCTCTGATCCATGTCACTAAGGGGATGCTCACCTGCTTCATCATGTCAGTTTGCATTCCTTAGAATTTAACATGATGGAATTCCACAGCATATATTCCTTTTGTGTGTAATTTCTTTCACACAGATAAATTGAGATTCACTCATGAAGACATTTGTGACTTACAGGTTTTTTTTTGGTGGGGTTGTTTGCTTTGCTTTTTTCAAGACACAGTCTTGTTTTGTAACCCGTGCTAGTCTAAGCTTCACGGATCCTCCTGCATCAGAACTGAAATGCTGAGAACTTTAGGAATGCATCACCACACTTGACTGTTTCTAGTCTCTGGCTAATACAGATAAAAATGCTAGGAACGTGTGGTACATCTGTATAGACACCTGCTTTTATTCTTCAGATAAGTGCGCATGGTTTGAACGATTGTGTCGTAGGATCAGGACATGTCGAGGTGGAAGGAGCCGGAGAAGCTGTTTGCTAAAGTAATTATACACTTTATATCAGCAGCAGGGTTAGAATATAACATTTCTTCCAAACCACTTCCCAACACTTAAAATGAATTCATCCATTTGAAAATGTGTGTGTGTTTGTGTGAGACGCGTCATTATAGCTGTGATACTTTTACTTATGACTGTGGAACATTCCACTTCTCTGTGTCCATGCTAAATTCCTTCAGTGGTTTCTCTAAGATTTATTCCTAAGTAGTTCGTGTTCCTGATGAAAATGATAAATGACATTTATTTCATTCCAGCTTCCTACCATTCTTTTATTACATAGAGAAGGATGGCTGATCCCTGTGGGCTGGTGTTCTTCTCTACTTCCTGCTGCTGTACTAAAGTGGACCAAAACCAAGTTGAGGAGAAAAGGGGTTGCTCGGTTTACACATCTGGATCACGGTCCATCACTGAGGGAAGGCAGGGCAGGAACTCAAGCAGAG
Source organism: Dicrostonyx torquatus (assembly GCA_028555095.1). Lineage (NCBI taxonomy): Eukaryota > Metazoa > Chordata > Mammalia > Rodentia > Cricetidae > Dicrostonyx > Dicrostonyx torquatus. Next base: position 258,510 of record JAQHUG010000555.1, on the reverse strand, counting down.
GAAACCACAGAGAACCCTGGATGTTGCCCTGCTTCGCTCAGCAGCTGCCCAGGGATGGCGCTGCCCACAGTGAGCGAGGCTCTCCTGTGTCAATCAGCAGTCAAAATGCCCTGTAGACAGGCCCACGGGTCAGTCTGATAGAGGCAATCCCTCAGTCGGGATTCCTTCTTTCCAGGTATGTTCACAGCTGGTGTTTCATTACACAAAATGGATGAAAGTCTAGTCACCTCTTCTAGTGTGTTCTACACGAATTAGCACAATTACCTTCTCCCAGTCTGGATGCTTCTCATCTCATTCCCTGTTCCGTTGCTTCTGCTGGGACCTGCAGGAAATGCTTCATGCTTGCGGAGGAGGAGTACAAAGTATAGTGTGCGCTGTAGGGTTTTCAAAAGAATTTCTTAGGTCGGAAAGTATCCTTCCATTGCTAGTCTGCTGAGTCCCACCCTTCAGACACTGCTGATTCTACAGATGTGATCACATGGGTTCTGGTTTGGTTTGGTTTGGATACTGAGTTTCACATATATCCAAAGCTTCCCTCCAACTTTCCGTGTGATCAGGAATAATCTTGGACTTCTGATCCTTCTGTCTCTCCACCCTGAGTACTGGGATTACTGGCATGTCCCACCATACCCAGTTTGTGTGGTGCTGGACAGCAAACCCAAGGCCTCACAAATGCTGGGCAAGTGCTCTACCAACTGGACGACAAGACCTCATGCAGTCATACGAGTCTATTTTCATTTCTTTACTTTTAAAAATTGTGTATAGTACAGTCTTGTCTGCATGTATACATGAGCACTACACGCACCCCTGGTATCTGTGGAGGCCAGAAGTAGGTGTCCAGTCTCCTGGAACTGCAGCTTCAGATACTTGTGAGCTACATGTGGGTGCTGGGAATGGAACCTATGTTCTCTGCAAGAGCAGCAGGTGCTCTTAACTGCCGATCATGTCTCCAGCCCAAACACGTGGTTTGTTTCTTAGCATGGTAGCTTATATTGAGATGACTTGTAGAATGCTAAACCTTACACTCCCCTTTGTGCGTGGTAAATATTTTCTTTACACATTTTGTTGTATTTGAGTTATAAAATTTTAAGAGCTTTTGCACAAACATTGCAAAGGTTATTGGTTTTCATCTTTACTTTTGTCTGTTTTTTTAATGAATTGTGTGCGTGTGTGCACATGCGCACCCACGCATGCAGGCACAAGTGTTACAGTGCACATGCGGAAGGATGGAGGGCAACTTCAGCAGCCTGTTTTCCCTACCACCTTGTTTTGAGGCAGGATCTCTTCGCTGTTTCTGCCACTGTGCTGACTCTCTGGGCTAGCTGGCCCGCAACTCCCGGGTGAGTCTCCTATCTCCGCTTCCATCTCTTGGTAGAAAGCTGGGATGGTAGCATGTCACTGCCACACCTGTCTTTTAATGAGTGTTCTGGGGATGAAACGCAGGACTTTGGTTGCATGGAAAGTGCTTTTACCCCGAGTTTTCGTACAGGCTGGGTGTGACAGCAGAAGTACGCTTGCATTATAAAGTGCTGGGGGAGGTCCACTCTCTTCTTTGAACTCTGTGAAAAAGTTGTGCTGAGTTGACACTATTTCTTCCTTAAATATTGAACAGATTTCTCTGTGGTTATGTGGGTCTGCAGATTTCATTTATTGAAGGTTTCTCATTACACTTACATTTCATTGATAGACATAGGAGTACTTAGATTATCTGTCCTTGCATAAGATTTCAAATTTATACACTTCAACCATTATATATAAATCATCAAATTAATTATTATAAAATTGTTCAAAACATTTTCCTTGTTATTTTTCCACATATGTAACGATCTGCCCACCCTTATTTTTGTAAGGTTTATTTATTTTTAATTATATCTGTGCACAAAGACGGTGCCCACAGAGACCATCAGAGTGCCTCAGAGCCCCTGGTGCCAGCCGCACATGGTTCCTGGGAACTCTGATTCTGGAAGAGCAGTGTGTGCTCTTATCCAGTAAGCCATTTTTCTAATGGCTCATTTCATTTCTCACAATGTTAGCCATTAGCGATCCCCTCTGTGTGTCACTTTCGACTGATGCTTTCCTAGTCTTTAATTTGCTCATCATTACATTCCTCCCACTATTAATTACACCCAGTGCATTTCCACATAAACACTGTGTTCTTGTCTAGATATTCAGCTTGGATCATATATGAATCTTATATGTCTTGTATCAGCTCTCTTAGCTTGAGTTATAAAAATACCTCCTTCCATGTCCTTGTCTGCTGACTGTCGTGTGTGGGTCCAGTTCTGGTTGGTGTTAATTGATTTTTCTCCTCATTATAGGTTATATTTTCTCGCTTCTTCGCATGCCTGGTACTTTTTCACTGGATGCCAGACACTATGCATTTTAGCGCATTGGGTGTTGGGTATTTATACACTTGATATAAATACACTTGAGCTTCACTCTGGAAGGTTGTCAAGTCACTGGGAGGCAGTTAATCCTTTCATGTCCTGCTATGCAGATTTGTTGGATGGAAGTGGAGCAGGATTTAGTCTGGAGTGTTTTGAAGCAAGATCCTTCTAAACACTCCATGTAGTTCTACACAAGTTTTGAGATTTTTCCAGTCCAGTCATTTGGGCCAAATACTTAGCCTTTTGTGAGTATGTTACACAGTTTTCCTAATTCAAAAGGATTCTGTGTGTGTGTGTGTGTTTAGGTGCACATGTGCGTGAGAGTACACTTGCACATGTATGTGCATGTGTGTAGAGTCCAGAGGTCAATCTTTGATGTAACTGCTCAAGAGTTGTATATCTCATTTTAAATATTTATTTCATATATGTGTGTGTTTAATATAGTATGTGCATCACGTGCATGCCAGAGCCCATGAAGGTCAGAAGAGGACACCAGATCCACTGGAAGTGGAGTTGCAGGTGCACGTGAGCTACCATGTGAGTGTTGCAAGAGCAGTAAGTGCTCTTAACTGCTGGGTTATTGCTCCACCCATCCACTATCTACCACATTTTTGAAACACATTCTCTCACGAGGACCTTACCAATTATGCTAGACTGGCTAGCTGGTGAGCCCTGGAGATCCACCTTTCTCCATCTCCCTAGTGCTGAGATAACAGAGATCCACCAGGCCCAGCTTCTCACATGAGTGCTGGGATCCAAACTCTTGTCTTCATGCTAGCACAGCAATCCTCCATGCCTGACCCATCCCACAAGCCCCTTGGCGCATCTTTCTCTTCACAGTTTGGAGAGGTTCTTTACATGATTCATAAGAGGGACCTTGGACAGTATCCTGTATCCTGTCAGCTCCAATCACTCCCCCAGACTCTCAGATCAAGGCCACTGGCTTCTGCCCAGTTTCACTTATCTTCACTAAGGCCTGGGAATTCCCTCAAGACAGTAAGCTGGCAAAACTGTAGGATTCATCAGATCCCTGATTCTTTGGGATTATTGATCCTTCTGTTTGTATGTCTAGTATCTTTTAAATCACTACTTCTTAGGCTGTGCACAAAGGTTTCTGTTTTAGGTGTGAGAGTAGCATCCCCTTGCCTCCATCTTTGGGAAATATTTTTAATTACCCATGTCTATTGTATACATGTGTGCCTCTCCTTCTGTCTATATCTGTGTACACATGTAAGATGCATGTATAGAGATCAGAGGACAACTTGCAGGACTTGGTTCTGCCCTTCCACCGTGTGGGTCCCAGGGATCAAAGTCAGGTCATCAGGCCTGGCAGCAAGTGCCTTCACCAGCTGAGCCATCTCGTCAGCCCCGGGAGACAGGCTCTAAGCGTTTGGTGTCTACCTTTCCCGCTCTGTGAGCAGAACATCCTGTTGCTGACATTCCTCCGGTGAAACTTACCCGCGTCACCTTCCTGATCCAACGCAAGTTGAGTGGAGCTCCATGTCTGCTTGAGGAGAACCTATATTCTTTATGAAAGCATGCAGGGCTGATCACCGTGTCGACCGTGCTCTGTCCATGGTTGCTCTTCACTCGCGCGCTCCCTCCTGAGAGCAGTGTGCAAAGCTCTCTTCTCAGTATTTTTCTCTTCACTTCTTCCCAGGCAGAATCTGCACGAGGCTATTTATGACTGATATGTGTACGTTATTGCCTTGCAATACGTTCCTTTATCTTGTCAAAGCATCTATCCTAAATCCTGCACTCTGTGGCACCACAGCTGCCACCCAACATTAGCACTCTCTACACTTAGCTGCTGTAACTTTTCCTGTCCTCTTTTTTCTCAAATAAAGGAACTTAAAACCTTTTTATTATGTTTATTCATTTACTGTATGACCACACATGCACGGATGCCACAGCGTGTGAGTGGCAGTCAGAGCACAGAGATGTGAGAGCCAGTTCTCTCTTCCACTACGCAAGTCCTGGAGATCGAACTCAGGTCATCGTGCTTGGCAGCAAGCCCCTTTACCCACTGAACCATCTTACTGCCCCAGATAAAAGATTCTTAGTAACCTCATTTTAAATGTCTCTACTGCGTGTGCCATAGACTAGAGCTATTGCTGTATCAGATATCTTGAGAATAATTTCTTTTTCTGGACAACTTAAGCTTATTCATATTTGCTGATCTGACTAACATATTGCCTGCCAATGCCTTATGTCAATTTGTCTTGCAACTATTCCATGTTATGCTTAGTGTGTTTCTTACTCTATATGGAATGTTTTCTTTGCTCTTTTAAAAAGGTTTTCTTTGATATTTGCAAAAGTGTACATTCCTGCTTTAGTCACCAACCAAGTGTTGACTCTTGTTCAGATATGTTTATCCCTTCTTCCTACTCACTGGCCCCTTAATTCCGAGTTGGTATAGTTTAGTACCTACATATTATCTCCAATCTGCTGTCTTCATTTTTGTTTCTTCTCAGTTCCAAAAACCTGTGCATAACTGTGGTATATGTGTTCGTGTGTGTGTGTGTGTGTGTGTGTGTGTGTGTAGCTGGGTATATGTGTTTGTTTGTGTGTGTGTGTGTATGTGTGTATAGCTGTGGTATATGTGTTCGTGTGTGTGTGTGTCTGTGTATAGCTGTGGTATATGTGTTCATGTGTGATATGTGTTTGTGTGTGTGATATGTGCCTTCATGTATGTCCATTTTTGTGTATGATATATGCATTCATGTGTGTGCATGTGTGTCCTTGCCTTATGTGCATGTGCACATATGGAGGCCAGCACTGGTGGGGATCAGTCAAGATTACAGGCTTCCTTGCATAAACAAAATGGTGAGTCCATGTTCAGTGAAAGACCTGTCTTAAAAATCAAGGCGAAGTGGCTCAGTGGTTCAAAGCACTTGTTGTTCTTCCAGAGGACCCAGGTTGGGCTCCCAGCATCACATGGTGGCTCACAGTCACCGGTAACTCCAGTTCCAGAGGACCCAGGTTGGGCTCCCAGCACCACATGGTGGCTCACAGTCACCGGTAACTCCAGTTCCAGAGGACCCAGGTTGGGCTCCCAGCACCACATGATGGCTCACAGTCATCGGTAACTCCAGTTCCAGAGGACACTGTAGCACGGATCTAATTGGTCTTAATGAAAACCTGAAGTCACATATCAAGGGGTGAAAACTGAAAGACTGGAGAAGCAGAGCAGCCAGCCACTGTTCTTTCTCTAGTAAACCTCAGACTGAATGGGGTGTCCTGTCTCTACAAGTCCTCAGATTGAACGCCTGAACTCCTGTCTCCTCCCGCCTTATATTCCTCCCTCTGCCCAGCCATATCCCTTCCTGTCTCCACCTCCCCAGTGTTGGAATTAAAGGCATGTGACTCCCAAATACTGGGATTAAATGTGTGAGCCACCACCACCTGGCTCTGTTTCTCTTTGAGAATGGATCAATCTCATAGCCCAGGGTGGCCTTGAACTCAGAGATTCGTCTGCCTCTGCCTGTTGAGTGCTGGGATTAAAGGTGTGCTCCACCACTGGTTGGCCTCTATGGCTAACTAGTAACTGGTTCAGTACTCTGATCTTCAGGCAAGTTTTAATTGTTTGATCACAAACAAGATATCACCACAGGACACAGCACTCTCTTTTGGTCTCTGTGGGCATCTGGGACATTTGTGATATACAGACAGACATGCAGGCAAAGCACTCACACACCTAAAATAAAAATAAAGATGGAGATCATTAGAGAGTGACACTTTGATGGAAGCTGACCCCTGGGTGAGAGGGGCTATGGTTTTGAGTTTCTAAGATCTTCAGGTTCTGAATTTAAGCTGCAATCTTCCACTGGGACATATGCCTTCTATAATTTCTTTCCCATCCTGGCTCTTGGTCCCTGTTAGAATCATAGAGCATCAGAGAAAAAATTGTATATTCACATCATTCTTTTGTCAAAGTCTCCCCCCGACCCCGAGTCATCCTTGAACAGATTATTCAAGAAGGAATCATGTGAGTCAAGCTTCCCAGCTCCTTGGATGTAAAAGTTGTCTTTTTACAGCCTCGATTATGGAACGATAGCTTTGCTGCATATGAATCCTTGGCTTATGACTTATTTGTTTTCCTCACCTCGCTTTGCAGGGCACACATGACTCCAGTGTCCTTTCTGTCCTTTGTAGGGCAATAGTATGGGGCCTTGGGTTTGAGACTTGCATGCCATTTCTCTTGTCTTTAGCATCTAATAGTCTCATAGGAAGTGACTCAGAGTTGACTCTTGTCAGTTTATCAAGGTACATTGGCCTTATAGTAATGTAGGTTTTCTTATCTTTATAAAGGATTCTTGCGCTACTTTTACAAAAATTTTAATTTTGATTGCATGTATGAGCATGTGTCTATGTGTAGGTATGTTCACATGAGTGCATTGGCCAGAGGTCAAAAGAGGCTGCCGGGTGCTCTGAAGCTGGAGTTACAAGTGGCTGTGCTAGGAACCAAAGTTGGGTCCCCTGCAGGAGCAGCATGCTCTCTTCCCTGCTGAACTATCTCTCGTTCCCATTAATT
>JAQHUG010000555.1:204552-242459 GCA_028555095.1 Dicrostonyx torquatus | reverse complement strand
CATTCCTAAATGTCAGCTCCCAGTATTAGAAACACAGTGGCCACATCTATCCGGATCCCAGAAGAATTTCTTACAAGGCAACATACAACCCCCACACTCTCTTATGAACCTGAGAGGGCAACAGAAACCAAGAAACAAAACATCACCCCACAAAGGCAGGATGAGATAGCAGTACCTAGAGCTATATCTTCCCAAAACCAGATGCCTAGATGCAAGCCTGAGAACAGTCACCAGCAGCCAGGACACTATGTCTCCACTAGCGCCCACTATTCAGTGATATTGCTCAACACCAATGGTCTCAGCTCTCTAATAAAAAGACATAAACTAACAGAATGAATGTGAAAACAGGATCCATCCTTCTGCTGAAACCAAGAAACACACCTTAACATCAAAACAGACATCACCTCAGGGTGAAAGGATGAAAGAGATATTCCAAGCAAATGGACCTACAAAGAAAGCTGACGTAGGCATTTTCATATCTAACAAAATAGACTTCAAACCAAAACTCATCAGAAGAGAGATAGGAAAAGACACTACATACTCACCAAAGGAAATACCCATCAAGAGAACATTGCAATTCTTAACATCTATACACTAAACACAAGAGACCCAAGTTCATAAAAGAAATACAACTACAGCTTAAACCACTCATTGACCCCCATACACTGACGTGAGAGTCTTCAGTATTTGACTCTTCCCAATAGACAGATCGTCCAGACAGAAGCCCAATAGAGAAGTGCTGGTGCTAACTGACATTATGAGCCAAATTGACCTACCAGATATTTATAGAACATTTTGCCAAAAACACAAAAGAATAAACTGTCTTCTCAGCACCTCATAGAACTTTCTTAAAAATTGACCACAAACTCAGACACAGAGCTAGTCTCAGCAGATACAAGAAAATTAAAATAATACCTTCCATCCTGCCTGACCACCGTGAGTGAAAGCTAGATATCAATCACATAAACAGTAGCTTACAAAACTCGTGTGAACGGAACAGCTCACTGCTGAATGAAAAAAATGGGTCAAAATAGAAAAAAAGAAAAAGATTAAAGACTTTCTAGAATTGAATGAAAATGAACACGCAGCATATCTACATTGATGGGACACAGTGAAGGTGGTTCTATTCTACAAGTTCATAGCACTAGGTGATGTCATAAAAAAATTGGAAAGATCTCATATTAGTAACTGAACAATACACCTGAAAGGTTTAAAACAAAAGGAAGCAGACAGGAAGAAATAATCAAACGGGGTTGAAATCAATAAATAGAAATAAAAATGCAAAGAATCAATGAAATAAAGAGTTAGCTCTTTAAGAAAATCAATATGATTGACAAGGCCATATCCAAATTAACTAAAATGCAGAGAAATTTAGAAATAAAAATGGGGACATCAGAGACACTAAAGAAACCTGAGAACCATAAGGACAAGTTTTAACAACCTAAATTCTACCAAACTTGAAAATATAAAAGAAATTGATAATTTTCTGCTTATCAATTTATCAAATAAATCAAAATTAGATAAGTAACTAAAACAGACCAATAACTCCTGGCAAAATGGAAGTAGTCACTAAATGTCAACTAAAAGTCGAGGGCCAGATAGTTTTAGTGCAGAATTCTACCAGGCTTTCAAAGAGGAGTTAGTGCCAATATTCCTCAAGTTATTCAAAATATAAACAGAAGGAACATTTCTCAAGTCATTTTATGAGGCCATTTACCCTGATACCCAAACTATCCAAAGATCCAACAACAAAAAAAATTTACAAACTGATTTCTCTTATGGAGATAGATGCAAAACTCTCAATGAAATACCTGCAAACTGAATCCAAGAACCCATTAAAAAGATCATCCAGCATGATCAAGTCAGAGATGTGGGAATGGTTCAATATGTGAAAATCAGTAAATGTAATTCAGCATATAAACAAACAGAAGAAAAAAACCACATGAACATCTCAGTAGTTGCAGAAAAGGATTTCGACAAAAATCCAACAATCCTTCATAATAAAAGTTTTTGAGAGTTTGAGGGATACAATGAACATACCTCAACATAGTAAAGGCAGTTCAGGTAAAACAACATCAAATTAAATAGAGAGAAACTAGAAGCAACTCCATTAAAATCAGGAACAAGACAAGGTTGTCCACTCTCTCCATACCTATTCAATATAGTACTTGAAGTCTTAGTTAGAGCATAAAGACATCTGATGGAGATCAAGGGGACATAAACTGGAAAAGAAGTCAAAGAAAAAAGTCCTACTATTAACAAATGTCTAACGGACTGAGAAAGAATTCAGGGAAACAACACCTTTCACAATAGCCTCAAATAATATAAAATATTTTGGGGTAATTCTAACCAAGCAACTTCAAGTCTTTGACGAAATAAACTGAAGAAAATATCAGAAGACGGAAAATCCCCCATGCTTATGAATCAGCAGAATTAACATAGTAAGTAGCAACATGGTCATCCTACTAAAAGCGATCTGCATATTAAGTGCAATCCCCATCAAAATCCCAACACAATTCTTCAAAGATCTTGAAAGAACAATTCTCAGCTCCATATGGAAACACAAAATCTCCAGGATAGCTAAAATAATCCTGAACAACAAGAATTGCTGGAGGTCCTACCATTTCCAGTTTCAAGTTGTACTACAAACCTAGAGTAATAAAAAATATCACGGTATTAGCACAAAAACATACTTGTTGATCAGTGTAATAAAACTGAAGACCCAGATATAAATCCACACACATATGGACATCTAATTTTTGATTTAAAAAAAAAAAAGTCAAGAATACTGTTAGGAATATTTTCTAACGCGAGCTCTCCGCCGATGCAAAGTTCCCAAACAAGCCAAATTAAGAGATACCCACGTTTAATGGGAGTTCTGCACTCTCGGGTGGGTGGCCCCAGGGGAAACCGGAAGCAGCTAAGGCGACCACCGGAGGAAGAAAAGGAGACCACGTGTTCCTCTTTTGGGAGTTCGCTTAAATATTCTTGGGAGTGGTCCTGACCTTCCCCCGCCCCCAGGGAGGAGTCAGGACCTGGCCTGCTGGGATTTGGAGTCCAGAGTGCTAACTCTCAGGGTCAGGGGGCTGGGATAGAGGCAAGGGGCTGAGGCCTAAGCTCCCAAGTTAACAAATACTTGTTGGAAAAAAACAGTATCTTCAACAAATGGTGCTGATCAACTGGACAGCTGCATGTAGACAAATCCAAACAGATTAGCACAAAACCCAACTCCAAATGGATCAAAGACCTCAACATAAGGCCAGCTGCATTGAACCTCATAGAAGAGAAAGTAAAAGAAAGAAAAGGTTTAAATGTGTTGGCTCAGGAAAAGACTTTCTGAACAGGGCACCACTAGCAGAGGCACTAAGATCAGCAGTTAATAAATGGGACCTCATTAAGAAGCTTTAGGAAGGCAAGGGACACTGTACTTCAGACAAAGCAGCAGCCTACAGATTGGGAAAAAGTTTTACCAACTACACATCCAATAGAGGGCTAATATCCAAAATATACAAAGAACTAAAAAAAAAAAAAAAACTAGATATCAAGAGAACAAATAATTCAATTAAAACTGGGGTACAGACCTAAATAGAATTCTCAAAAGAGGAAACTCAAATAGATAAGAAATACTTTAAAATGTTCAATGTCCTTAATTATTAGGAAATACAAATCAAAATGACTGTGAGATTCCATATTACACCTTTCAGAATGGCTAAGATCAATAAAACAAGTGGCAGCTCATGCTGGTGAGAATATGGAGTAAGGGAAGCACTCTTCCATTGCTGGTGGGAGTGCAGACTTGAACAGTTATTATAGAAATAACTGGTTTCTCCGGAGGATGGGGTTGATGTAGCTCAGATCCAGATATACCAATCTTGGGCGTTACCCAAAGGATGCTCCATCCTACCACAGAGACACCTGCCCAACCATGTTCATTGCTTCTCTATTCATATTAGCCAAAAGTTAGAAACAACTTAGATGTCCCTTGCGAGATGAATAAATAAAGGAAATACAGTACATTTACAAGGACCATTACAGCCATTTAAAACATGTAAAGTCATTAAATTTGCATGTAAATGGATGGAACTAGAAAAAAATCACCCTGAATGAGGTAACTCAGAGCCAGGAAGACAAATATGGCAAGTATTTGTTAATATGTGGATATTAGCTAGTAAGTCAGTGATAACCAGGCTACAGTCTGTAGAACCACAGAGGGTAGGTATAAAGTAAGGGACCAGTGGGAACAGATACTTCTCCCTTGGAAATGGAAATAGAATAGATAATTATGGATTGAGAGGGGCCTGGAATGGGAGGATCAAGTGTGAAGAGGGAAGGGAGACGAGGAAGGGAATATGGGGAGAGACATCCAAAATTAAGGGCCATTTAAGGGATAGTATAGAGACTAAATACAGTAGAAACTTCCTAAAATTCATACATATACTACGGTGATCTAAATGAAATTGCCAAATAATGAGCTCCAACAGGTCATCTCTTGCCAACAAATCACCAAATGAAGCTTCCAGTACTAAGATTGGTTTGTATTAAATTGGATTTTTGGCCAAAGGGGTCCATAGGAACCCCCCAAACAACCCAGGCTGTGCCAAGTCCATAGTTTCCTCTCCACAAATTGATAGCAAGGTCCCATTGCTGAAGACAACACAGAACTCACTGAACGTGGAGTTGAGCTGCTGCCTACAGAGAACATATATCCCTAGCATCTTTGGTAAAGGAAGGTACACTGAATACTACCAAAAAGAGAAAGGAAAACAAGCCAGCCACAAACCTTTGGTCTATAACAATGTCCCTCCTGATAGATATGCTAGGCCAATGGTGACAGAAAGCTTGTAGGAGTAGTCAACCAATATCTGACTTGACTTAAGGCCCGTTTCACGAGATAAAAGCCATACCAGACACTGCTTTGGTGACCAAGAACCTGAGACTGAATTAGATAGCCCAGGGTTCTATAAAACCAGATAATGCTGTCCTTAAAATAAGAAAGAAAGAAAGAAAGAAAGAAAGAAAGAAAGAAAGAAAGAAAGAAAGAGGAAGAGAAAAGAATGAAATATGCAGCAATGAATGACTCCTAACGGCATTCTGCTCTGCTCATAGATCAATATCTTGCTGCTCAGCCATCATCAGAGACGCTTCCTCCTGCAGCAGATGGGAACAAATACAGAGACCCACAGACTGAGAGGCAGAGAGCCAGAGACCACGGAGCACTCTGCTCTAAATAGGTTGTCTCATCAAATCCATCCCCTCAGGGCTCAGGGAACCCTGGGGAAGAGAAGGCAGAGTGTAAGAGCCAGAGGGGATGGAAGACACAGGTCCCTCTAAACCAACAGGACCAAAGCCCCTATGAACCCACAGAGACTGAAGCAGCATGCCCAGGGCCTGCGTGGGTCTGCACAGTTCCTTTGAATGTAGATTATGGCTTCCAGTTTAGTGTTTTCGTGGGATTCTTCAAAGTGCAGTGTGAATAGTGGGCCCCCCTCACCCACCCACATGCACACACATGCATTCACACACACACACACACACACACACACACCATTTCTGCTGTTATGCTGCTATGTTTCGTGTGTCAGTCATGCTGCCTTTGATCAAGGTAAGGCTAAGACAGACTTCAGTTTAGTTGAGAGGGGAACAGATGAAGCACTCTGAGTCTGGACCTTCCAGAATGTCTCAAAGACACAGAAGGGACCAAGCTACAGCATTCATGATTTGAAAAACTGTCTACAAGAGCTGGTTCTAGGACAGGCACCAATGCTACAGAGAAATCTTATCTAGAAAAAACCAAAATAAATAAATAAAAAGTAAAAAGAAAGAGGAGGAAGAGAAAGAAAACTACCAAGGCCTTGGAAAAGGAAGGATTCCACAGCAAGGGGCAAGGACCTTTGAAGCTGACTCATTGCTACTGCTGAAGAGAGGGTGGGCTCACAGGTTTGATTAAGTCCTGCTCTGGAGTGTGGGGGATGCAGTTGTGTTGACAAATGACATAGATGGGGAAGAAGGAGCCTCCTTCCTCAGTTCTAATCAGGGGAGCTGACTGAGGGGTATGGGGGTTTATTCCATGGCTTTGGGTCCTAATGTACAGATCAGTGGTAAAAAAATGTGTCTGGGGGTTTGTGGGTGTGTACGCTGAGAAGTGTCCCGTAATCCCACAAGGAGCACATAGGAACAGAGCCATGGAGCTGTGGGCAGTATCATTTGTATCAATTACATGTGACATAGGGCACATTGCCATTGGTTATAGCCTAGCCATGACAATGTTGGGTATACTGGATTTAGAATCACTGGCCCAGTAAGTAACTCAGAGGCCAGTCTCCCAGGCTCCTCTGATACTGAAGTTCACCATTCACGACTTTTGCCGAGGGGTAATATTGATATGTTGACTTTCAGAGTTCATCGATGGACTCATGGAGCTCCCTGCCCCGACCTCTAGGCAGCCCCCGTCACTGATTCCCTCTTTACCCACTTCTAAGCAGCCCTCTGTTGTTTCTCTCTTCCCCTCAGTGACTCCAGAGCACATCTCGAGAAGTTGTCCCCACCACCAGAGCAGAGATATAACCAAGGTCATGGTGTGACTGAAAAATTCCCAAAGGGTACTATTGGCAGTGGTGTACCCCAGGCCCAGAAGGAACTAGACTTATCATCCTGGGATGAACTAAATGGTCTCGAGAATCCAGGACCTGCATCGAGTTAACCAAGTCACAGCCCAGTTTCCAACAGACCACACGCCTGCTCGTGGGTAACTGTGCTGTGGCCCTATCATCTGTCTCCACCATTCTTGACATATGAAGAAGTCACACCAAATAAATTGCCTTGTCTCTCTCTAGCCTTGCCCAAGATGCCACCAGCGGGGAAGGTGCCACTCCTTCTCCACAAAACATCAATATGCAAAGGTAGGAAGATGATTGAGCTTGCCACAGCTCTGTGCTGGGGGACTGGAGGCCATCACCATCAGAGTGGCAGCAGGGAGGCCCGAGAATCCAGCGTGCTGCCTCCTTTCCCCTTAGTTCTCTTCTGTTCAAATCCAGTGTCTCTGGTTGGGACAACATAGTTGGATAACGACACTGAGGCTTCCTATTAATTATGAGAGCTTGACCCGAGCTTAGGCTTGTCCCACTAGCTCCTATAACTTAAATTAACCCATTCATCTATGTTCTATCATATAGATAACCCATTCATCTCTGTTCTATCACACGGCGTTACCTCTCTTGCATCTTGCGCCTCCTGTTTCCTCTACATGTCTCCTGGCATCTCCCGCACACCTAGATCCCTCCTCCTCTTCCTTCTCTGCCCAGAAATCCCACCTTTACCTCCTGCCTGGCTGTTGCCATCCAGCTTTTAGTACACCAATCATAACAATACATTTTTGATAGGTCAAATTTTATTTTTTTTCTACACTTGATTTATTAAAGAAAACTTTTGTAAATCCTTGCATGTGTTAATATGGAATCCCTGTCTATTTATGTGTGCTATAAAATTTATTAGAAACAGGTCTTATCACCCTTCCTCCCGCTCTCCCAGGCTTTATTCTGTTGTTTCACTGGGAAGACACAGTTCAGAGCCACAGCAAGGTTGCGGTTGCGGGCTGGGGGTGGGGGAGTGTTTCAGATCTCTATCTGAGCAAGTTCCTCATGGTCTCACTGCCACCCTCAAGGATGCTGCCTTGGGGCCACCTCCAGGGGACCCAGAAGAAGCTTAACCACTTGGGACAAATGGAGACTCTACCTGCCATTTGGATTGTCACCAGAAAGAGGGGCAGGTAGGAGTGTGCAAGAAGAATGGCAGGAACTCTCTCCTGGAAGCCTAGAGAATGGTGGGAATTTCCTGGAAACAACTTTGGAGATTGTACTCTGCAATCAATTATTCATCAGTGAACTCTGAGAACCATCACTGTTTGTTTTCTGCTTGCCTGAAGGATAAGGACTTTGTCCTAAGAGTTGTCTATTTAAGAACTGGCTAGAATTCCCTGGAAAATCCACATCCTCTCCCTTGGCAGTGCTTTCTTTCCTTACCATCCACACCTCTGAACCCTACACGGAGAGGGGTCCCTCTCCTCCCAGGCCTTCAAGCCAGCACAGAGAGGCCAGCCAAGAAACTTCTGTAAAGATTATTTTTCATCATTTATTAATGCTCCTTGGCCTTGTCCCCAAATAATTAGGGCCAGGAAATTTTTACAGCATACTGTTAATTACCATCTGGGTTGATTAACAAGCCAAGGCTCTGGATGGGATCTGGAGGCCCTCTGAGAATCATGGGGACACATGTGAGTCATGTGTTGGCTGTCACACCCCCATGGGAGGTAGGATCCTTCCGTGGTGTGTGGGAGGTGCCGGTTCCCCATTAGCATCAACCCTCTCTTTCCCAGGAAAGTGACAAGCGTACATTCTCCTCTGACAGGAAGTGGGGCTCAGGCTCTCAACACACACAGACACCCACAGAACCCCAGGAACCCTCTCTTAAGCATGCAGGTTTGGAACATGAAACTCTGCATTCTAACCATTTGGCCTCAGCTAGGGTTCTACTGGGCTTTGCTGAGGAGGAGTGCTCAGAGAAGCTAGAGAAGAGGCTGGAGGGATAGGGTGAGCCAAACAAAGAACCTCGTCGAAGATGCTGCTACAGGAGAGGTCCAGACTCCACCACCTCCCAGAGATACTGAACACCAAAGGAACCGAGGACCTGGTTCTACTGTCCCATCAACACTCTTGCTGGGTTCATGTGCCCACAGTACATATCAGGCCAGGTTGTTCACAGAGCAGCCGCTATGAGGAGGTTCGGGGACATCGGTAGACAACTCTGAGCAGCTTGGGGTGGTATCTAGCTAGGAAGACCTGGATGGGAGGTAGACAGCCACTGATGCCCCAAGGCAGGAGGATGAGCCTTGTGGCTGTTCTCAGACTCCACAAACCACTTGCCTCCATCCTGGGTGGTGCAGAAGCGTGTGTAGTCCAGAGGCTGTGGTGAGCATCTTTCGACCATCACCTCCAGTATCGCTGTCCTTATCTCCATGGCATGGGAGATATGCCCAGACATGACCTCATACATGAGCCGACAAACCAGTTTGGCAGTGTGTTTAATTACAAGGTGCCCTCCTCTAGCCGCTCGGCTGGCCTGGGATCCTGCCAATAGGCACACCACCCTTTGGGACAGTGTCCTGAGGGATGACATCAGAAGAAAACGTTGGGTAATCTGTCAGGTACCAGTTTTAAAGACTGGTACAGTTATTTATCAGGCAGGGGCTCAGGGGTTTCCCAGGGCTACAGAAGGGGCCTCTTCCTGTCCATGTTACTTTCATGTCACCGTGACAGAGGCCTGAAGCAGTTTTAAAGGATGGAGGATTGGTTTGAGCTCATGGCTTCAGAGGTTTGGGTCCAAGCATGGCTGGTTACATGCCTGTGGACCTGAGGTGAGGCAGAGGAAGATGGCGGGACCGTGTGGTAAAGCAAATCTGCTCGGTGGACAAAGTCAGAAAGGGGCCTTCCTCTTCCAGCAAGGCCCTGCCTCCTAAGCTGCCACCCCCAAACAGAACTGCTAACATTTCTCACCTCACCCGTGGGGACATCTCACACTCAAAAACACAGTCACACACCCCATCTACTAAGCCTGGGTGGTTTTCCTTTCTCCAGGAAAGGAGCCCCACACCAGCCGATGGAGCCCTGGCCTTCCCTGTTTGCTCGCCCCTCCCCCAGCTTAGGCAAGAGTACAGTTCCTGCCAAAAGCAGCCATGCTCAGCGAGATCAGAGATGTCCCACTATCCCCAGTGTCCCCGAGAGAGTGTCAATGACTTGAGGTCTGTGGGGTATGGGGAGAGGCCAACATAGGAGCAGGTGGCCCCTGGAGTCGTGAGAGCCTGGGTTCAGTAATGGGAAGTGCACTTGGTGTTAACAGTGTCTGCAGACAGAGTTGACCTGCCATCTGTCAGACTCAATGGAGAAAGAGTGGCCCCAGGAGCCCTTTCACATCAGGAAACAGCTGTGTGGCTTCAACCGGTCAGCTCTCTCTTGAGTTCCACAGTGAGTCTTGTGCCCACATGAGACTGTCCTGATAGCCCTTGTCTGGGAGGGGAAGTCTTGTGCCCACATGAGACTGTCCTGATAGCCCTTGTCTGGGAGGGGAAGTCTTGCGCCCACATGAGACTGCCCTGATAGCCCTTGTCTGGGAGGGAAAGTCTTGGGTTCATTCCTCAGACAGAGCCTGGCCTGGCCTCTGCATAGGCCCCCTCCCTTGCAGGATGCGGGTCTGGTTCTCTCAGGAAACTGGAACCCTGGGAAGCGTGTGGACTTGAAGCACTGAGTGCAGGTTGTAGTGAGTGTGGTTTTAGTGTTGTTGAAGAATGACTCGGTGCTGTTTAGATGACATATGTGGTGGCTTTGATAAGCATGGCCCCCTTAGGCTCATATATTTGAATATTTAGTCATGAAGGAGTGGCACTGCTTAAGAAGGGTTAGGAGGTGTGGCCTAGTTGGAGCAGACAGGACCTTGTTGGAGGAAACTTGTACTGGGGGTGGACTTTGAGGTCTCAAAAGCCAAGCCCAGTGTCGCCGCTCTCTTTTCCTGCTACCTACAGATATAGAACTCTCAGCTACTTCATGCTCCCTTCCATGATGATAATGGACTAAACCTCTGAAACTGTAAGCGAGCCCCAGTCAACTATTTTCTTCTATAAGACTTGCTGTGGTCATGGTGTCTCTTCCCATCAATAGAATATTAAGACAATGTGGTGTGTGTGTGTGTGTGTGTGTATGTGCACATGTGTGTATTTGTGTCTGCATCTATATGTAAGTTTTTATATATGTATGTGCAACTACATGTATGCATGTGTGTATATGTCTGCATCTATGTATAAGTGCATATAGGAATATATATATACATGTAGGTGTATATGCATGTTCTGTTTGTATATACAAATGGTCATGTGTACCTGCATGTGAGTTCTTATATACATTGGTGTGCATATATGCATATGTGTGTGCATGAATTGTGTGTTGTGTATATTTATGTGACTCATGAACATGTGTGTGTTCATGTGTGTGTGCTTGAATACATGCATGTTCATGTATGCTGCTATATTCTATGCATGTGTGTAAAATGCACGCACATATGTGTGAATGTATGCTCATTTGTGTGTGTACATGTGAATACATGTGTGTGTTCATGTATGTGCATTTGTTCTTATGTATATGCATGTGTGTCTGTGAGCATATGTGTGCACCTGTTGATTGCTAAGTGCACCCACTCCCCCATTCCTGAATTCTAGATCTCTGCTTGGAGCAGAGAGATGAACACTGGTAAAGCCATGGTTGACCCAGGAAACTTGTGACCTGGCTGCCTCTCCCTGGCAAGGCAGGCAGAGGTTTGGCCTAGGTCCTGCCTTCTGGCTGTATCTGTAGCCTTCATTTCCTGTTCTTCAAGATGAAGGGTATATGGAGAAAGGGGCAGTGACCCCAAAATGACCAGGAAAGCCTGCACAGGAGAAGAGGATCTCACAAGAAGGAAAGAAGAAAGAGCGATGGCTAGGAAGGCTGGTGTGAGGACAGTCAGCCTGGCCGGGAGGGTCTTCTAGAACCATCAATAACGCTAATTCAGAGCAAACATCTACTGTGTGTCAGGTGCCATTCCTGGTCATCACTTATAACTCTCTTCAATCCCCACACCAACCCCACAGTGTGGGCATTCACACTCCTCAGCTGTGGGAGGTGACTCAGGTCCAGAGAGGTTAAAAAATGGGCAGAGGATCCCACAGTAAGGATTTGAACCAGGCACCCTGACTCTGGCTCCTTGTTATTAACCGTTATCCCTTGCTGCCCAAGCTGTCACCTACATCTATCCTACTGCAGACACTGCCCTGAGGTTAGTCATGGATTCCTTATTACTAACCACACTGCACAGATAACAAAACTGAGACAAAGGAAGGTCACATGCTATCACTTGGTCACATGGAGAGCCATGGAGCCAGCACCTGGCAGATGAGGGCCTTGGGTGCTTGTTCCTGGAAAGACATCTCCCACACACTGGGATTCTCGTGAGCATCTGTGGCCTAAGATGCAGCAGACACAGGGAGATGCATACGTCTGGGTGTATTGCAGAGACTGCTCTGAATCAGGCTCTGGCTGGTGCAGGGCAGGGGGTGGGACTGCCTCTTCCATGGTTCCTGTGGCCTAGTTTCTAGGTGACTGCCAGGTAGAGGGATATAAATAACAAGCAGGCCCTCACTCTGATGCTGCTGTGGATGAAGGACAGCTTCAAGGTCATTGACATGGCTGTGGATTCCACTGCGCTAGAAGGTGTCCAGTAGAGAAGGAAACCGCAAGGTACTGCTGGGATCCCAACTCCAAAGTCCAGCCCAGCTCCGGGGGCAGCTTTTCCTTCTGTGGAGGTCAAGTGCCGGCTCCTGTATTTATCTGTCTCCCACCTGTCTCTGTCTCCCCCGAGGCCACCTGAAGCAGATTTTCCTAGTTCCTCTGGGCTCTGTGACCTCCAGGGCTGTATGTCTCTGGTAGGAGCAGATCTTGGCCTGGCTGCCGTCTGCATCAGTCAGCTTCACCCCCTCCCCCAGCACCTGTCTCTGCCTCCCCTCCCTTCCTGAGTGACGGAGTTGGCCAATGACTTTGCGTTGACTTAATAAAGCTGTGCCAAGTTCCTCTGGGATCCCTCTCTCTGGGTGAAGAATATCTGTCTCTGTGCGTGTGTGTGTGTGTGTGTGTGTGTGTGTGTGTGCGCGTGCGTGCATGTATGCAGCATGTCCATTTTGTGTACAAGACATTTAGAAAACCTCAACACTCAGCCTGAGAAAGGGGCCTAGTCTGCAGAGTCTACATGAGGCCCTATAGGAAGCAGGCACGGTGAGGCATACCTGTAAGTATTGAGAGGTGAAAACAGGAGGATCAGAAATTTAAGGTCATCCTTGGTTACATAACTAATTCAAAGACTGTGCCTGGGAACAAGGTTCTTTGGGATCACCCCACATCGGTTAAAAGCTTTTTAAGTCAGCAGCATTCCAGGGCCAAGTCTCTCCAGGGACAGCCTTTTCTCTTCAGAGCAGGCTCATGTCAAGGAGCTTTGGAAACTGAGCAGAGCTGCCTTTGGGCTGGGAGGACCTCAGCTGAGTGAGCGACTGAAGGGTCAGTGCTGGGGCAGGCATGTCTTCCACTCTGGCTGAAGGCAGATGGTCCTGGGGCCCAGGTAGCAGAGGCTGTGGCTTGAGCTGTGAGGCCCAGAGGATCTTGCCCTGGGCTGAGAGCACAGGCCTGGTAGGGCTGAGCTGGTTGTGGCTGTGCCTGTGTTGTCTACCTGCTGTGGGATACCCACACCCTGTGTACACAGTCCCAGAGCTTAAAGGAGAAATTAGCACTTCCCACGGTCCACCGCTGCTTGGGTTCCAGGCTGTGATTGCTTTTGCCACCCAGAGGCATTCGGGGAGCACAGGAAGATGGTGGAGGAACTATTCCTTTATGAAGGAATCATATGGGGGAAAGGTTTCAGCTGGGGTGGTAATACAGTAACTTGTTTACCCATGGCCTTGCCACCCACTTACTGGTGCATGGCAGATGGGTGCTGCAAGAACTAGCAGGGACAGCTGCTGCCACTTAGCCTCAGGCTCACAGCTACGGAAATGTGGCTGAAGCTCAAAGCCTAGCACTGGTCTCCAGTACCCATGTATTTAGTCCCCTGATCACAGAAGAACACCGCTGCCCTTGTCCCTTCTGACTGAGACAGAAATGCTGACTGATATATTAGACACAGCAGAGACAGGTGGGTGGCATACTGGACTCAGAGGTCAAGAGAGATACTGAGCCCAATATGATTTTGAACCATTAGCTTAAAGTGTGTGCAGAATCAGAGAGCCCCCAATTCTCAGAGACTGACCTCCAACCAGGCCTCAGTGACCCAACATGGATGTCGAAGGAGAGCCTGGAGACATAACATGGTCCTTGCTCTGAAGCCGGGCTGAGGCCCTGCGGAAGGCAGGAGAAAACAGTAAGCAGGGTCAGCCATTCAAGGAGGGAACATGAGCTGTGGAAGCACACTGAGACTGCCAAGATGGGACACTTCATGGGGAAACTGCCCTTGACTAGAATCTGAAAGACCATCTCTACCAGTCCATATTCTTCACTTTGAAGGCCAGAAGCTGTGGCCACCCACCGACTCCAACCAAGAAGGTTCAGAGAGGAGGGTCCCATGCCTGGTCCCATGCAGGCCCACCAATATCTACATACAAGGCAAGGAGGAGCTGAGGCTAGCTAGTCAGGCACCCATGAATGATGCCCACTCCCCTACAGAAGAATAGCAATGTTAAGGAGTGTTGGTGGCCAGAGAGATGGCTCAGTGGC
Organism: Dicrostonyx torquatus; assembly: GCA_028555095.1. NCBI lineage: Eukaryota > Metazoa > Chordata > Mammalia > Rodentia > Cricetidae > Dicrostonyx > Dicrostonyx torquatus. The sequence continues at coordinate 228,126 of JAQHUG010000555.1, read as the reverse complement.
TAGGGTACTTGCTGTGTAAGCGTGAGGACCTGAGTTCAACTCCGCAGCACCTACATAAATGCGGGGTGTGGTCGAGCATCTGTCATCCTAGGTTTGAAGGAGCTGAATAGGATTCTCAGAGCACGCTGGTCAGACAGGCTGGTGGGGACGTCAAGCTCCAGATTCAGTAGGACCCTGTCTTAGAAAGATAAAGGAAAGTCAGGTAATGTGGGATATAGGGGCACTCTTGATGTTGACCCACACACAGGCACCTACAGGACAACTGTACATACATGCACACATGCATGCTGAGGCGATTCGGAGCAATGGAACCAGGTGTGAGCTGGGCTGTCTTGGCCCTTGACTATTGGCAGAGGTATGTTTGGCTGATGAGGGCTGTGGCACTATCTGGATCAGTCCCTCTCAGGAGTTATCATCACCCTAATGTCATATCATGCCTGCATTACAGATGAAGACTGTCCAAGAAAGGGACATGTCTCCTCGGGATGGAGTGGAGTGACTGAGAGTTGGACCCCATCTGCCTGTCTTAAAGCCAGGGCTCTGAGCACATGTTCTGCTGACCTAAACAAGGTGAATGCATTCTGGGCCACCTCGAGAGGATGTGCACCATCAGGGCTCTGCTTTGAGTCCGCTGCAGCTCCTCAAGTCCCCTCCTGCCCTGCCCCACTTCTGACCTAGGCAAAGCAGGCAAGGAGGTAAGGCAGAAAGCCAGGGCTCTGCCTCTCCCTTCTGGCCCAGCAGGCACTGACTGCACCTTTTAAAAAAAAAATCTTTTTTCCCCTTTGCTTTCAGTCTAAGCTGTAACTGTCAGCCTGCTCCGACACCATCCACTGACTTTTCAGTCCCAACGCTTTCTAAATTCAGAAGAGAGATTGGCCGCAGCTGGTGCTGTGGGGAGGCGACATGGTGGGTGCCATCCGGGCTCTCTTTGCGAGGAACAGGGAGGAAAAGGAAGGCCCTAAAATGATGGGAAGGGAAGATGTCTCAACCACACTTAACCCTAGCCTACCATTATTCTCTGCCTGACAACTTTTGTTGTCCCATAACCGTGAGTTTTATTTGCCAGACTTTGACAAGGATTTTGACCTTGAGTATCTGTTCCCCATCCTTCCAGTCTTGTAGCCTGTGCCAACTCTGTACTTATCTCTTGTGCATGCAAATGTGTGATTCAGCTTCCATCAAGCTCATAAGAGGAATCAATTATTTTTTATCATTCTCTAGTAATTCCTGGTATCCATGACTCTGCAGGCTTTGGTGGGCCATGACTGCTGTGATTCCCAGAATACTACCTGGAACTAGAGCCTTTCTTTCATGTGCTTGAGAATTTTTCCACTTACAGAGATGAAACAAAAATTCGGAACACCATGATTCATTAGCAGCACTGAACGTCCATATAAGCTATGCGGCCATAAATTCACTTTGCTGTGCTAACCATTGTGGGTTAGGGCCGCTATGGGCATTACTTCATCGGTGCTGCCCATTAAGATAATTACGATCACTTTGCCTTTCTTGGTCCTTGCTATCTTGGAGGCCAATTAAACCCACTGCATTTAATTCATCCCATTGAGCAGCAGCATCTCCAATCTTAAGATCTAGCTCAAGAAAAAGCGTGACAATGAAACTCCTCATCATTTAGTGTCTTACAGGACTAGTGAAGGCCTGTCTTCTGGACCCTCCCACTGTGGAGGGTGAGGTTTTACACAGTGCACCCACTCTAGCATTGCAGTTTCCCTGAGCCTTAAAATCCCTTCAGCAACACCAAGTCAAGAAAGAGATGTCAGGCATCTCCAGCTCCTTTTCAGTCGGCCATCTTTTGACAAGTGGTTCGGCCAACCAATCAAACCAACTTTTGACAACCGTTTAAACTGTTTGAGTTTCCATATTAAACCTAGAACTCCACTCAGTGGAACCATATCGATAAACTTAGCCTGATCCAATTTTATCATGTTCCTTACACCATTATCCCACACCCTTAAATTCTATTCCCCAGACTTATGTTTGAATGAATTAGCGAACTTGTTAAGAGAGGGTGTAGTCCACCTTCTCGTGAACCACACTTTCCACTTCCCTCTAGGAGCCTGCTGTGCCTCGATTCTGATTATAGGTCAAGAGACAACGATTGGTGGTGGGCCCTGAGCGACCTCGGTATAGTCTTGACTGGCATCTCCTTCAGTCCCACACATCCCCATTCAAAGTTACATGATCCCACTCTTTACCAATTAATGCCCTTACTTTAACTGCCAACACCCTCCAGGCCAGGACTTGGATTTTCACTGTAATTCAGCCAACCTTATAATGAGGACTTTGATTTGTTTTTTCATGACTTGACCTTTGTAAGTGCTGTAGAGAAGATTCTCTTCCAGGGCACAATAGAAACCTTTAGAGTGTTTATGCACATCTGTAGCTGGTTGATTTTATCATTAATTTCCTTGTTGTCATATATATACATATATATATGGAATATATATGGAATTTATTAGAATGACTTACAGGTTATGGTCCAGTTTATGCAATCATGGCTGACTGTGAACAGAAAGTCTAAGAATCCAGGAGTTGCGCTCTCTGAGGCTGGATGTCTCAGCTGGTCTCCGGTAGATGCTGCAGTGCAGAAGAAGCAGGCTCTAAGGCCAGTGAAGGAATGGACTTGCCAGTGACAGCAAGCAGGGAAAGAATAAAATCTTCCTTCCTCCATGTCTTTAGGTAAGCTTCCAGGAGAAGGTGTGATCCAGAGTTGAGGTGGGTTTTGCAGCTAGCTCAAATGACCTGGATTAAAAGTATTCATCCAACTGAGGATCTGGATTAGAGGAATACCTTTTCCCTAGCTTAAAAGATCTGGATTAAAGGCATTTCTTCCCACCTCAAAGACCCAGATTAGAATCAGATCTTCCCACTTCAAGTTAAGCAAATATAACTCACAGGTGTGCCCTCCATTTGGGGTTTTAGTTAATTCCAGATGTAGTCAAGTTGGCAACCAAGAATAGTCATCACACATGTAAATAGTCAGGAACTCCAGTACCCCCAAAGCTGCACCTGATAACCAGAACCCAGTGGCATCACTTGCTCAAGATAGCAGGACTAGAACTCCAGGATGCCCACTGGACAGTATAGGAGCAGAGACCAAGAGCAATGCATGGCTGTCACATCTTCAGAACTGCTAGAGACACCACCTTGATCTGCCCTGCAGCTGGAGAGTCTCTCTGCCCTGTCAGGCTGGAAAGTCTCCAGGATCCCCAACTGTGAACCAGAGACTAGCATGAAAGACTGGACCCCACCTCTTGCTCTTTCCCTTCCAGACTTCTCACTCATTCCTCATTAAATTTGGACCATTTCTCGGCATTGTCAAGGTCTAGATTTTCTAATTCCAGTCGGATTCTGGCTCTGTCTATTCATCCTTTCGGTGTCTCATCCACTTGACTCAAGCCCTTTCTGCCTAGCCGCTTGGTGGAGTCAGTCAGCATTTCCCACCAAGTGTGTTCGTGTGGATGAACTCTCAGTGGCCGAGGTGCACACTGTACACCATGTTGTTGTGGACTTCATGCTGAAGTGTCTCCTGAGAACTCTGAGAAAGTCATTTTTGAAATTCCTTTGAAAAATAATCCGTAAACTGCTACATTTTTTCCAAAGGCAGCAAGAGTTGTCTCTGAGATTCAGACATACAGTGGCACATAAAGCCGTTCTTGCCGCATCCCTGCTTCTGGCACATCTGGCAGTACCAGCTAAGTGCCAAGTCCTTTGGACCTGACTGTGTTGGCGATGGTTTTGGGTTCAGAAAATCCATCTTGCCCCTGGTGACCCAGAGAGCAGCTGGAGGTGAAATGGGTTCTAGTAGAGGACTTGTAGAATGTGGAGACTAAGGCCCAGCCCGTAGTAGAGGACTTATGGAATGTGAAGACTAAGGCCCAGCCCGTAGTAGAGGACTTATGGAATGTGAAGACTAAGGCCCAGCCCGTAGTAGAGGACTTATGGAATGTGGAGACTAAGGCCCAGCCCAGCTTGCAAAGCAATCTGTGTGAGCAGCCAGGTCTCGGGATTCCCACTGGCTTTCTTCTCTAGATCCTGCCCCCCCCACCCCCGGAAAATACTTTATGGTAAACCACCAATAGCAGCAAAGGAAGCTGAGAATTTTATTTCCACAGTCATTTTGTGGTGGAGCCTGCCTTTAATCCTAGCATTCTGGAAAGAGAGGCAGGATTTCTGAGTTCAAGACCAACCTGGTCTGGTCTATGTAGCAAGTTCCAAGACAGCCCTGGCTATTAGACTGTCTGCTGCTTCTACTAATCCTGTCAGGCTGAACTTATTCCTGTAGATAATCAGATTGCCCCACACCTGCTTCCTGCAGCTAAACAGTTGCATAGCTGGGAAGTTTCACAGTCCCTGACTTTTGGGACCCTTTTCCTCCAGCTGCACTGTCTCTTCCAGCTTTGATGTGAAACTTTATGCCTGGTCTTCTCATAGCTTGTTATGTTCTGTTGACAGTTAAGGGACATGGAGGAGGAATGGGTCTGGGAGAGAGGAGAGGTGGGAGGAGAACGTGGAACGTTGGATTGGAGGGGAAACTAGCCATAATATAATGTATGAGAGAAGACAAAATAAGTGAATAAATAAATAAATGTAAACTCTGAGAGCAGACTCAATTAAATAAATAGAAGTCTGCACTTTGGCTGTGATCCTTCACTGTCCCTGTTACATGTCACCCATGTGCCTCTAAGTCCAATTCAACATTAAAATGCAAATTTGGGGTATAGGATCTACAAGCTGTTTTTTCTGAAGAACTTGTTAAGCTCATCCGATGATCAATATATTGTCCATTCTTCTGTGGATGCAGTTTGGCCCCAAATAAAAATTTGTGGTTAGGTTTTGTCTTTGTTAGGTTTCTGTTGCTGTGAGGAGACACCATGACTGCAACAAGTCTTCTAAGGAAAACATCTAATTGAGAGGGCTCGCTTACGGTTTCTGAGCTTCAGCCCATTATCGTCATGACTAGGAGCACAGCAGTGTGCTGGCAGATGTGTTGCTGAAAAAGTAGCTGAGAGTCCTACATCTTAAAGGAAGTTGACTGAGACACTGGGTGGTATCTGAGCATAGGAAACCTCAGAGCCCACCCACAGTGTCTCACTCCCTCCAACAAGGCCATACCCACTCCAACAGAGCCATATGACCCAATAGTGCCACTCTCTATGAGATTATGAGGGCCAGTTACAATCAAACCACCACAGGTTTCATCATCGACACAAACTGGAGTCATAAGGAAAAAGAGAATCTGAGCTGAGGCACTGCCCCATCAGATGGGCCTGTGGGTGTGCCTGTAGGATTTCTTCATGGTTGACTGATGTGGGAGGGGCCAGCCCCTCAGTGAATGGTGCCTTCCTGTGCTTATGGTCCTGGAATCTCTAAGTAAGCACGGTGAGCAAGCGTAGTAGAGCAAGCCACCGGGGACGTCCCTAGCCTCGAATGAGCTGCGTTTAACTTCTGAAAACCATGTCTTCAGCTTGGCAGGCCAAGGCTCTTCGTAGATCTGTAGACCTTTAGCTGACAGTTTAGTTTTTCTGTGGAAAGGTGTTGCAATCCTTGACATTCACTCGGTGCATAATGGACCTTATTTGCTTAAAAGCACCCAAGGAGGCCAAAGAAGTGCTTTTCTGCTCCCGAGTGCTGTCCTAAGGAGCAACACTTCAGTTTCTGTATTTTAGTTATTTTTATGGTCCCCGAAATCATGAACTGACAAAAGCAACTTCTGGAAGGGTTTGTTTCAGCTTAGAGTTGGAGGTGATAGTCCTAACTAGGAAGGGCATAGGGCAAGATGGTCTCATTGCTGTCACAGCTGAGCAACGCAGAGTGGTGAAAATATCTCTGCTCAGTAGGTATGTGAGTCTGGAGTTCTGAACTACAGGCAGATGAGTCCCATTTCCCCAGTGACACTCCACGTAGGCTGGAGGGTGACATCAACAGGGTCTTTATGGTCCACAGAAGCACGTTTGGGCTTTATCTTCTAGGAAGGCCTCTGTAGGTCCCTACTGCCAATGGCTGGTTGCTTCTGTGTGCTGCAGTCATTGGAACTAAATCACCTAAATCCCTGGCAGGGAGATGGATGTACAGCCCTGATTGATGCACATTCTCCCAAGCTTGGGGCTGGAGAGATGGCTTAGAGCTTAAGAGCACTGACTGCTCTTCCAGAGGTCCTGAGTTCAATTCCCAGTAACCACGTGGTGGCTCACAACTATCTATAATGAGATCTGGTGCCCTCTTCTAGCCTACAGGCATATATGGAGGCAGAATACTGTATACATAATAAATAAATAAATAAATAAATAAAATCTTTTTAAAAAAAAATCTCCCAAGGTCATGCTTGCATGTCCCAGAAGCTCCTCCTACAAAGAGTAGCCTTCAGATCTTGTCTGCTAAGTGGACCTGCTTTTGAATTCTAACTAAAGTATTAAATGTTTCTTTTCCCCTTTCCATCTCTTCTGTGGGCAATGACTGAAATCCCACTACAAACAAGGGTGTACATACTTAGATGTCTAGACAGAGCTGGCTGGCAGATAACACAAAATGACCCCTCCTTGACAATCATAGACTTTGACGCTACGTCTACCCTCAACTTCCTGGATCACACTAGAAAGGGGGAAGCGTCATAATTTGACACACTTGAAAAGGCCAAGAGGAAAAGTCTCCTTTTACTTATGCATTTATCCAGCTGAAGGTGGGAAGCTGAAACTCCTCTGTTGTCAGGCTGTAGTGTAGATAATCCCAAGTCCCAACTGGGCATGTCAAGAACAAACACTCCCAAGTCCCAGATTTTCCACCATAGAGGGAAGAAAGATTATGCCTGGAATGCAGGAGATCCTTGGGTTCCCAACCTGTGGGTCACCACCCTTTTGGGGGGGTTCCCACATCAGATATCCTGCATATCAGATATTTACGTTATGATTCATTACAGCAAAATTATGGTTATGAATGAAGTAGCAATGAAATAATTTTATGATTGGGGTCACCACAACAAGAGGAACTATATTAAAGGTTCCCAGTGTTAGGGAGGTTGAGAACCACTGTTGTAGGTCAGCTCTTGGATTAAAGTCAATGGCAGACTTACAACAGCCTAATCCAGGCAGAATGACAAGGGAATCAGGAACGAAGGCATGGGTCTCTCCTCCAGAAAGAGTCAAGACTTGCTGACATATTAGCCAAGGGTGGAGGAAATGCAGAATGGGTAGGAGAGGAAGGTATTTATAAATACCAGCCAAGGCCATGTGACCAGTTGCAAAAAGAAATGATTATAGTTGTCATGGTGTTTCCGTTGAAATTTGTTGAGAATATGCTTGTACAGATATTTGTGTTTTCTTTCCTCCATTCCTGGTACCCAACTTGCTTTCTCTTTTTTATTCGGCCTGGTACTCCAGCCCATGGGATGCTGCTGCTTACATACAATACAGTTTTCCATTTTCGGTTAATACACCCTAGAAATACCTTTATAGACACACCTTAAGGTGTGTCTCCTAGGTGACTCCAAATAACACCAGGTAGATGATGGAGATAAACCAACACACCTATTTACCTTGTTGGCAATTTACCACAAAATGGTACAACTTAAGAGCCCCCTGGTGGAAGATACATTTGTAAGGTAAAGGATGTGGCAGAATGGGGTACATGGCTTTCGTGTCCTTCCATCCTGGGCCCACAATATTCCCAGTACCTGGAAATGTTCACCAACCTGGGCTGCTCTCCCAAACCACCCCTTTTGCTCTTTGTATCACCAAGGCCACAGGCGTTAACAAGAGGGAAGTGTGGAGCAGCACTGGTCATAAGATGAGAAGAATCCGTTCCATCGGTGTGCCTGATGGAGTCACTGGCCGTGTGCGATTGCTTTGACCTCCATGTCCTTTCTTCTCTGCAGAGGGTGGGGTGGGACTGAGAGTTTTATCCTTCTGAGCTCATGGTTGACTCCCTGATGACCAACCCCAGTCTTGAGCTGTCCTAGAGCACCAGACACCAGTTATTCGTTAGCAAACCCAAAGATGTTCAGACACTGCAAGAGCTTTAAGACCTGAATGTCAGCCAGCGGATAATAAGATAAACTATCTTACCTGTACCCCTATCACAGATGGGAAAACAAAGGCTCACGGCAGAGGAGTCCCTTGACCCGAGTCCTCACTATGGACAAGTCCACTGATAGGAAGTCCCACACAGCCCTACAATGGCATGTCTCCTTTGCTGGCAACATCCTACCCATCACTTACAGACCTGTGGAATGGGCAGTCTTTGCCAGAGTCCTGGCTGGATTCAGAACTTCCTCTCACCCATTCTCTGAATGACAGAAAAGAGAAACTACTAGAATTCTTCTAACTCTAGCAGGTAGGTGCCGGAGTCCTCCAACCAGCATATCCTGCAAAATGTTCACCAGCTCCAGCCGGACAGCAGGGAAATCAGCATAGGACCAAACTAGTCCCTCTGAATGTGGGTGACAGTTGTATGGCTGGGACAGACTGCAGGGCAACTGGCAGTGGCACCAGGATTTATCCCTACTATTTGTACTGGTTTTTTGGGAACTTATTCTCTTTGGATGGATACCTTGCTCAGCCTAGATATAGTAGGGAGGGCCTTGGACCCTCCCCAAAGCAATGTGCCTTACCCTCTATGAGGATGGATGGAGGGAATGGGATGAGGGGAGGGAGTGGAAACTGGAATTGATATGCAAAATGAAAACAGATAGTTTGTTTTCTTTTTCAAAAAATAAAAATAAAACAAACAAAAAAACAAAAAGAGCCACCAGTACTTCCCAAGAGCTCTCTGGAGGCTTTGCAGCCACTAACCCTGCAAAGTGGCCAGATTTCATAGGCGCCTCAGGCCCTCTCCTTTGTAAATGGGTACGGGTTGGCTTTCAGAAAAGCAGGCGAGTGTGATGTCTTATCATCTTCATCAGTTTGATGGGATTCTGAGTCACCCAGGCACTTCAGCTGTATCTCTACGGATGCTTCCGGGGAGGATTAGAGAATGGGAGACCTTCTATTTACTTGGTGTTACACAACTAACAAGTGCTAGGTTTCCCCCCCCCCCCGTGTGTGTGTGTGTGTGTGTGTGTGTGCGCACGCGTGCGTGTGCACACCTGTGGACAAGCATCTGCAGAGGCCAGGAGCTGACATTGGGTTGTCTTTCTCAGTCACTTCTCCACCTTAATTTTTGAGACAGGGTCTCTCATTTAACTCAAAGTTAGCCGTTTTGGCTAGACTCGCTAATCAGTGAGCCCCGGGATCCTCCAGTGCTGGGGTTATAGGTGTCTGTACTGTGCCATGTTTTATTTTATTTTTTAATGTGGGAATCTAGATTCAGGTTCTCATGCTTGCATACGAGCTTCCACTTTACCCACAGAGCCATCTCCCCAGCCCAGGACCAGAGGTTCTGAACCAAGTAGCCATTAGGACCCAAAGCCTACAGGAGCACAGAAGCTGCCATGACCATGCAGAGACGCCCATCCTCTGCTCGCCACGGTCAAGGAAGAAGGTGAGTAAAAAATGAACTCATCTGACCAGGAGAGCCAACCGGCTAGTAGGCAGTGGAGGTGAGGTTGCTCTGTCTGTGAAACTTTGTCCTTCTCTTTACTTGTGCTTGCCTAGAGCATGATGGGAGGGAATTATGGGAGCACACACCGAAGGGGGCTTAGCTGTCCTCAGCTCCATTCTCATTACTCCACTGCTGGAGCGCTGGGCCCACTGACCCCAGTCTGCTGCAGGAGCTTTGCCTGCAGTGTCTGGAGCAGCATGCAGCTTGCCTCTGACAGATGCACCTGAGCCTCTCAATCCCAGGAGTGATTCCGTCTTATGGATGAGAGCCTTCAACATCTGTACCTGTCGGGTGACAAATCCAGACACATTCCCTGTCTGGTTAGACATAAATCCAGTCTGATTAGGCTTGAGCACCTCTGCTGCTCATGGGTGCCTTCAGCAAAAAAACAAAACTAAAAAATAAACAACATCAAACAAACACAAAACCAAAACAAAGCAGAGTCATTCATGCCGAGAAGGGGTGTGTGCAGAAGGATCTTGATATCCTGGCTCCCAAGCATTGGGAGAAGCGGCCATGGGCAGACAGCTGGATGCGCGGGCAATCCCACAGCTGGACAGCCCTGCTGCAAATCTTTCCATCTAGCTTGAATTCCCTTGCTCTGTGTCCCTTAGCAAAGACACATGAGAAGGGTTCCCTTGCTCCATCTGTCCCAGTGTCATTCTGGCAGGTGACAGCGCCCCTACAGAAGTAGGGTCGGGGAAGAAAGATGCCAGTGGGTCTCACCTGCTTCCTAACAGTGCTCTGCTGGGCCAGGCCTGACGCATCTCACTCTACCTGGCCCTTCCCTGAATGGGGCCTGGAGACCCCAGACACCACTTCACAGCGTCAGCTCTTTAGATCGAGACTGCGTCCCTTGCAGAAGAGTGGCTCTGGAGTGATCGCCTCCCAGCACTGTACCCAGGCCTCGAGCTGCTCCCTTCCTATGCTGGCTACTAAAGTCACCCAGGAAGGGGAACTCAGTTACGAAATTGCTCCATCAGATTGACTGTGGCATGTCTGTGGGGCATTTTCTTGATAGTTGATGTAGGAGGGCCCAAGCAGCTCTGTGTGTGTGTGTGTGTGTGTGTGTGTGTGTGTGTGTGTGTGTGTGCAACGGAAAGCAAATTAGGACAGCTCCCTCCACAGAGAGTACCCAGCATTCCTCTGGCCATCCAGGCTCTGAACACTTTATCTTGTCAGGGCAGTCGCTGTAAGTCCTGCCTCGTGGACTAATTGACAGAGGTTTTGTCTCAGGACACAGGCACCCATGAGTTTGAATTAAAAGCATGGGAGCCAGTGCTACCCTGTATCTGGTAACAGTAAAGACAGAAGCATCTTGCTTCAGAGGCAGCAGAGGGTCCAGGACCCCTAGCAGCCAGGGCTGGGAAGCAGATACCGAGCCCCAGCAGTGAGACCCTTTCTGTGGGAGTCTGGGCCCGGCTGACTTTAGCCTTGTTCTTAGCTGTGCAGCTACTTCCAAAAACTCTGACTTCTTTGGCCTTTTCAGACCTTTAGTTTCTGTTAAACTAACTGGAGTGACTTAGGCCTGGAATCCCAGAGGCATGAGAAGCAGAGGCAGGAGTTAAAATGGCTACTCAGAGTGAATTCCAGGCAAACAGCTGAGAAACTGTCTCAAGGTTAAAAGTTTAAAGAGAGAAGGGCTGTGGATGTGGCTCACTGGTAGGACATTTCCTGGCATGTAGAAGACCCCAGATTCACCACCTCCCCAGTACCCACAAAATTAAAGTGAAATCAAGCCAACCTATTACAGAGAATTCGAAAGCATCCCGAGATACCACACTCTACCTGAAGTGGGATGAAGGTCTGTGGGTGAAAGGAAAGAAACGCTGTTGGAGGAGGAAGAGCAAAGGTGGAGGAAGGAACTGTTGACTGCAGTGGGTCCTCGCTATCAGGACAGGAGGCTCAGCAGCTGGACTTCAGCGGGCCCTGCTCCCTGCCCTCACCACTGCTGCTCAGGACCTGCCGCAGGTAAAGCGGCTACAGCCTCAGTGCTGGAGTCTGGAAGACAGGGATGCGGCCTGCTAGTCACTGCCTTCTGCTGCCATAATCATCCAGATGTCCACAGACCTCGCTCTCCAGGCTGACCCTCCAGCTGGGGGCCTTATGTGTAGAGAGCATGGAAGAGAGGCAGAGGCTGGGAATCTCAGATGTGCTGCACTGAGGGCTGCTGTGGCTGCTGCTGGCCTGTCCCCTCTGCAGAACTATAGTTCCCCGATAGCCTGTCTCTCCCAGCTCAAAAGCCTCCGTCCTGCCCACACCAGGCATCTCCTTTGCTCTCTTGTTTTCTCTCACCTCCTCTGCGTTTGTCCCAAGTCACTATGCTGAACTTCGCCTTCCTTTCCCCCCGCCATGTCACCATCTACCATTTGCTTCTCTCTGCCTTCCTCCAGCTAGGAATCCCTGCCCAGCCAACCCCATGTCAGGCTGCTCTGACCACCACTGCCCCTTATCACCACCACCACATCTCTCAGAGAAGTCAGCCTCTCTTGTGCTGAGAGACCAGGAAGGGTGAGTTCCAGTGGGGAGGAGAGGACGCCACAGTCACAGACCAGGGAAAAGCCTAACAGGACCACGCATGTCCAGGGTGTGCCCACAACTTTCTCTATTTGTGCTTCCTGCATCTCTGGGATTCTTTACCCACCCTGTCTTGATCTCTGCCCCTCCAGTTCTGTGGTAAGAAAAAGGAGAGGTGGGGTGGGAGTAACTTCCCAGCGTTAACAGCCACTTCTGTGCGGGGAACATTATCTTAATTGAGTCTCAACTCGTTCCAAGCCACTTGGCTGGCATAAATAATAGATGTTCAATAGGACTGTAAGCCAGAAGGGCCAAATGATGCCACAAGGTACTTGGTGCCCACAGTCTGTAGAGCAGCTCCACTTCTCTCTTAATTTGTGGTTCTGCCCACCCTAACCCACAAATGGGCATCTCAAGCCTGGCCCTGCCATGCCATGCAAAGGGAAGGAGCTAGGCACCAGCCATCCTCCGAGCCACTCAGGAGAGGGTAGGGGAGATCAAGGGGGAGGGTCAAGGGCAGTCTACCAGCACACTAGCCAGCTGAGCACGGAACAGACCACATCCCCACTTCTACACACACCAGCAGATGTTCTTGGGTTTGTGGCTTTAATCCTAGGGCAGTAATCATGTGGCCACCTGTTCCTCAGGTCCCTGATGTCCTCGCTGTTTTCTGTGTATAGAGAGAGCTGCTGTTCAGAGACGCAGAAAGTGCTTTGGCATACTGATGCTGTTTGGAGAGCCCTTTCTGCTGCCAAAGGCGCCCCCTGTTTGCAGAGCCTCCACCTATTAGCAGAGTCCGCTGTCATTTATTGAGCAAAGACTACGTGCAGCTTGTAACACGGTTAGAAAACTCTGCCTCCCAGGTTCCCATATCCCCACCTCCACCCCGTCCCCTACCCTGACTGCTCTGCCTATCCCGCCACCATCTGCAACACAAAAATCTCCACCACCCTTATCACCGGTGACCCCCCATTACTGTCCTACTTCCGGATGTGCTCAGAAAGCTCTGGTAAGGAGTTCTGAATGATCACCTTCACCCTAGGGATTCCTGGGCTGGTGTGCGGGTGCTCTGGGGTGGGTCACACTGTTCAGCTCTGGGGTCTTGCTCTACAGCTGTGAGGGACATTTGTCTCCTTCTTACAGTGTACGCTCGCTGGTTGTATACTGAGTGACTGCAGTGGATGAGGTGAGCGGGGGGGTCAAGCTGTGTTTGCTCCGGTGACAAAGCTGAGGCCTACTCGGCCTCCTTCGCTGCTGCTCCCCAAGCCTTCTGGAAACGCACTCCCAGGTCACCTAGTTATGTCTCTAGCAGGACAGGCTCCAAGCCCCCAGGACACTAGGATTTCTGGCCCTCAGAAGGGAAGAGGGTGCTAGTCCTGGGACTGGAGTCTCATACAATCTCATTTGTCAACAGGAAACTAGAAACCGGCCCATGAGCAGAGAAAAAAGAGACTTTCATGGAGGGTCAGGGTTGTAGGATACAGGTGACATGGAAGCAGGGAATGCTGGGAATGAAAGGGTGGGAGCAGGGCGTGTGGAGGGAGGCTGGGGAGGAGAATGGGGAGAGTGGGATGTCAATCAAGGATGGACGAAACTGTCATGGGGTAACAAGTTATTCTGTGTGCTAATTTAAACTTAAAAACTAAAAAATGGAATTCATAGGGAACAATAGGATCTACTTTAGGACGGGCTGTAGCTGGGGCAGGAGAAGAAGCCTTTCTGGCATGCTCAGATTGGGCAGCTGGCAGGAGTGGTGGGGAAGCTGCTTTGATTCCATGCCTGTGGGGCTGTCCTCTGAGAAGTCGGCCTCCTCTTGCTCTCCCGCTAGAGCCCAGAGGTTCATTTTGCTGTGTGCCAGCGTGGACTCGGCAGTTCATGAATCTAGTTAAGAACAAGTAGGTGACAGAACACCTTCACAAACACTGTCACCTGAGAAGGTTGGGAAACAGTAAAAACAAACAAGCAAACAAGCTTCTGAGACGTTGGGCAGGTGACTTCTCCCTGGGAAACATTTCATGTCTGCTGGCCCCAAATTCTCTGCCCTCACACTGAGCCTCATTGCTGGTGACTCCCAGTCAGGGTGGAAAGAGAACATGAGCTTTGGAAGGTGCTTCTGTGGGCATCCTGAAGTTATTTGCAAAAGACTGCGAGAGGAACATGTGTGCAGTACCTCTGTGGGACAGGCTCTGTGCACTTCTGAGCTACAACATTGGGGTGGAGATTCTGGGATCCAAATGTCCAGTCCCATGGGACCAGAATCCCGCTAGTGCCTGCCCATTCATTCAGCAAACGTTTTCGGAACACTAGGTACCATCCCAGAGTTTACTGAGCATCAAGCACCATGCTGGGAAAGAGAGGAGCAAGGAGCAGGCCATTGCCTCCCTTCAGCTGTCACTCCAGGAGAGCAACCGAAAGGTGAGTGAGTCCCAGACTATCAGTGGAAGGGAGTACTTGGCTATGACTCCAGGACAGAGGACTCCCCCCACCAGAGAAATTTCTGTCTCTTTCCAGCCCTGGCAGTCTCTACACTACCTCATCTGCTGAGAATAAAGAGCCAGAGAGACTGAGGCCAGTCAGACCCTCTCCTGTCCCCCACAGCAGACCCAGCTTCCTTCCTCCCACCAACAGCCCCACACTCTAGAAAGAACCAGCAGCCTGGTCTATTTCCCCTTCACAGCTGAGTGTGGAACCGAAATTGGCTGTTGTAATGGCCAACTAAATGATGGCTTGATACCCAGATCAATCTTCCTGTGAAATAACTCATCATTCAGGCAGATCACAGGGGATGGAAGGAGTAAGACAGCTAGGACGGGAGCTGCTGCACCAAACAGCATGCAAAGAAGGCAGGGTTTGCTGCGATGACGGGATAGAGAGAGGGGCTGAGCCCACAAGGATGGGAAGAAGGGTATCAGATCAAGAGACCTCCTTTCCTTAGTCAGCAAGGAGGCTGGGTCTGGGCATCATCTCTGCAGTGAAACACAGAGGAGCCAGCAGCAAGCCTGGGGATCCAGAGAAGCAACCTTGCTGTAAGCAAGTCCTGGAGCTCCGAGCAGACAGTGAGCACGCACTAAAGTGTGGGCATGGCTCCTTGGGAAGACTCTAGCCTCAGAGGACCTTGGGTCTGTGAAGACCAGTCTGTAGGAAACAATGAAATGGCATTTGTATGCAGAAAGGAGTAGAGCCAGGGAATGTGCAGGGACCACGGGCAACCCTCATGGTGACTGCATGTTTGCATAGCAGAGCTCCTTCGGGAAACTTAAGGCATGCTGTGGGCAGAGCAGGTCAGGGGGACCTCAGAAGAAGCCATGGTCCACGAATTACACTAGAGTCCTCTAAAACAACAGAACTGGCAGAATGCATTCATACATTAAGGGGATTTATTAGAGTACCTAGTGGGATGGGGTCCAGGCAGTCCACCAATGGCTGTTTCTGGAAAGTCTGGGAATCTGAGAGTTGCTCATCTATGAGGCTGGATGTCTCAACAGTTCTAACCTGACATTGGAGGATTCTTGGAGAGATGCTGGTCTTCAGTCGATGGGGGAAGACCAAAAAACGTCGCTCTAATACCAGTGAAGGAATGCTGCAGCAACAGGGTAGATGAACTTGCCTGCAAGGGTGAGGGCAAGCAGGCAAAAAAACCAAAGGTTCTTCTTCCATGTTCTTCCATCTGGGCTGCCACAGAAGGAACCATCTGGGTCTTCCAGCTTCAAATAATCTGACCAAGAAAAACCCTTAAAAGAGTGCCCAGTGGCTTGCATTTTAGCTACTTCCAGCTCTGTTCAAGTTGACAAGCAAGATTACTCCCCCAGCACGAATACTCATCCTTTTATGCACCATCCAACAGGCATCCAGCCATCTTTTACTGTGCTATTCCTCCTCTGTTTCAGCTATGCAGCAAGAAAGGGAGTATCAGGGCCAGGATCTAATCCTATGCTGGCTGTGTGGCCGTGCGCCGTGAGACCATCTCCTCTATCCTTTGAACCTTTGGCTCCTCATCTAACACCAAGGAAATTAGCCTAGGCAGTTGACCCCTTTGAGGCAGAGAGGCTGAGGACCATGAGGCTGTGGGGACCCCACTGGTGGACATGGCTTTAGAGCAGGATGTGGGTATGTTAGTGACTTTCATCTCACTGTGACCAAAATGACGTAAAAGCTAAAGGCTTATTTTGCTTCCCAGCTTCAGATGGTCTTGGCTTACCACAGCAGGAAAGTCAAGGCAGAGCTCACGGCAGCTAGAGATTGTGGCTAGGCTACTCATCTCAGGGTGGATCAGGAAGCTGAGGGAGGCTGGTCAGGATACACGCTTTGAAGGGCCATCCCTAGTAGCCTAATTCTATCAGCCATGCCCATACCCTAAGGGCTCCATACACACCCCTCCAAATAGCACAACAGCATAGGGAGAAAGCATGATTCTGTAAGGACAGCTCACATCCAATCGTAGCTTCCCATCTGTCCTGTAAAGACAGCTCACGTCCAATCATAGCTTTCCATCTGTCCTGTAAAGAGAGCTCGCGTCCAATCGTAGCTTCCCATCTGTCCTGTAAAGACAGCTCACGTCCAATCATAGCTTTCCATCTGTCCTATAAGGACAGCTCACGTCCAATCGTAGCTTCCCATCTGTCCTGGCTAGGCTTTTTGTTTGTTTGTTTGTTTCTTGTTTTTTTTTTTTTCAACTTGACATAGGTAAGTTATCTGGGAAGAAGACCGTCAACTACGAAGATGCTCCCGTTAGACTGACCTATCGACCAGTCTATGGCATGTTTTCATGATTGTTGATTGATTGATGTTGGTGGGTCCAGCTCCCAAGGAGGCATGTCACATACGGCTGGGCAGGTTGTCCTACATGGTATAAGAAACTGGTCTGAGAGCTGGGAGGAACAAATCAGTGAACAGCATTCCTCTGTGGTCTTTGCTTCACTGCCTGTCTCTGTGTTCCTGCTCTGGTTCCCCTGACCATAGACTGTAACCTATAAACCAAATAAACCCTTTTTTGCCCAACTTGCTTTGGATCATGGTGTTTTGCACAGCAATAGAAATTGAACTGATACCCTAGCCCTGGCTCTCCAGGACCCATGACCACAGCAATAGAAATTGAACTAATACCCTAGCCCTGGCTCTCCAGGAGGCCCGTGACCACAGCAGTAGAAACTGAACTAATACACTAGCCCCGGCTCTCCAGGAGGCCCATGACCACTCCTGAACATGAAGGTGCATCCTCCCAACTTTAAGAGGCTTCATATTCTTAAGAGTGCCAACAGTATTCAAGTCTGAATTTTCTGCTGACATTCAAGGCAAATTCCTAATTTTGAATCCCTGTAAAATCAAAACAGAAATTATAGTCTACAATATAGATTGGCATGGAGTAGATATTCCCAATCTGGAAAGAAAGACCAGGAGGAAAGCTGGGTCAAAGCAAGACTGAAGCCCAGCATGGCAGAGGTTAATCCCAGCGGCTCCCTGTCTTATGTCTGGGCCATGTGGTGTCATGGTATGTGCTCCTATCACTTTGACTCTGCCACCATCAGCACAGATGAACTCCCTTGAACTGGTTCTACTTGGCACCTGCAATTTTCCTCAGAAGGTATCTCATGTTAGCATCTCCATTGGCCTGGAGCTCTCAAGTTAGGCGAAAGTGGTGAGAAAGCCCTAGGGACCTACCCATCTCTACATTCCCAGCATTAAGATAACATGCGTATGCCATCTTGTCTGTCTCTTATAACATGGGGCCCTGGAAACAACCCCAAATACCTGTGTTTGCGTGGCAGGCACTTTATTGTGGTATATCCCCAGCCCACTCAGGTTCCCCTTAATGTTGTTAATCGTTTTTTGTTGTTTGGTTTTTTTTTTTATTTTTTATTTTTTTTGGTTTTTCGAGACAGGGTTTCTCTGTGGCTTTGGAGCCTGTGCTGGAACTAGCTCTTGTAGACCAGGCTGGTCTCGAACTCACAGAGATCCGCCTGCCTCTGCCTCCCGAGTGCTGGGATTAAAGGCATGCGCTACCACTGCCCGGCCTGTTGTTAATCATTTTAACAGTTACAGCTGCTTTGCCCGTGGCTTTAAGCACACTTCTACTTCCACAATGTATGTGTTTCAAAACCTTCAGCTTCGTATTTTACTTCTAATTCTCACTGTGAATCTGACTAAACACAGCCAATAGAAACCATGCCATAGTCAAAAGGCTTTATTATTTATATTTTCTTCCATGAATAAATACTTCTTGAGTATCATTCAAAATTTTAGGGAATCATCAAAATGTAGATAGATGTCATTCTAGAATATGACATGAGCAACCTCTGTCAATTCCCAACAGAATCCTTATTCCCCTCCAAAACCTCATGAGCACCATTACTGCCCACATTTCTATTGGAATTCAGATATTTTGCTCCAATCATAAGTGTCCATTAATCGCTGTCTACACTCTAGTGCATGCAACTCCTCCAGTCCATAGCTACAGACTTTTCCAAATTCCATCCACAAATTGGTTCAAAGGCTAGGTGGTCATATTTATCACAGCAACAATCCCACTCTTGGTACCAATTAATCATGTCACAGTAGACATGATGGGAACAACTTAAGAAAAGATATCTTAGTTTGGGTCCCAGATCCAGACCATCATGGTGGGGAAGGCATGGCAGAGTTTGCATTGGTGGGAGCGGGTAGTAGAGGCTTCTCATATCACATTGGGATGACAGTAACTAGAACTAGGATCAGGACCAAAGGCCTTCTAAAAGCTTTATGTCCCCTCCCCAAATAGTGCCCCAAGCTAAGGAACAAGTATACAAAACATGAGCCAACAAAGACATTGCCAGTAGAAACCATCCCAGAACAGATGAAAGGAAATCTCCTCCCAAACTCCCTGCAGGGCAGTGTCCACTTCCCAGGAGAACCCCTCCTTCCCTGCCTGTGATTTGCATGATAACCTGGAAAAGTTTGAGTCTTTGTAAATAAATGCACCCCAAAGGCAAAGGAACAAAATTTCTTTAAGGGTTCTCTCCATGGCACCAGCCTGTGGAAAGATGGGAGAGCATTTAGCTTTAGCTTGTGGCAGCTGGAGTTCAACGCCAGGAAAGACAGACTTCTGCAAATGCACAGAGATCTTTCTTGACTTAATTATGCTACAATCCAGGCAATAGATACATCACTGGAGGCCTATTTTGGGAAGGTGGGATTCTCGAACAGCATTCAGAGTAAAGTTCAAAGTTCAGGTTCATCCAAGATGTGTTCAGTGGGTATAGTAGAGACTCTAAGGGCCACGTTCTTCCCATTCCTATTCCAGTCCATTCCAGCATCTGAACCCCAAGAAGGGCTGCTCTGTCTGTGATGTGGGCCCCAAAGCCCCACCAGGTAAGAGGATTGGGGATCTCAGTTGTGGGGTAAGGGAACCAGAGGACAAAAAGCCGGCCTGCTACAGCATGTGAGGTCTAGGAGAGGAAAAGCCAGCAAAAGGACCATATCACGTGCTTGAAAGCTTGGGCCTATGACAGAGCAAGCTGGGTCCCCAATAGCCGGGCCGGACACTCTGAGAAACAAGAAAAGCCCCAGAAGTTGACTGCAAGACCCTTTCTCAGTGTAAACAAGGTTTTAAATGGGAGCCTGAGGCTCGGGAGGCAAAACAAAGCTATTTCACCAAATAAATGTTCTGCATTAAAGCAGCCAGAAGAGTAATGAATTAAACATGAGGCCTGAGTAAAGGAAAAATGATGATTTATAATTGCTGAAAGCATGAGGCAGCCTAGAAGAGAGACTGGGGCTCCATCGGGACCTGGTACCCTACAGAGCTGCAGATGTGCATGGAGGAGGTTGAAGAGACTGGATGGACTCTTCGAGAAAAGAATATGCAGGAGATTAGGGAGGCACCTGCTCTGTGTGAGCTTGGTTAAGTTGCCTGGCGTCTCTGGGCTCCTTTGGTGGAGGTGAGAGACCTGTGTCATCTCTCCTGACTCTGGAGAGGATAAAGGAAGGTGAGGGACAACCGAGAGTTTGTCATCATGACCAGCGCTGCTCTGGCTGTCCTAGCATCTCCTCTGCCAGAGGCTCCTGGCTTCCCCAAGTGTCTAGAGGAGGGGGAAGGAAGAGAGGGAGGAAAGCAGGTCAGGGCAGCAGGCTGCACTTGGAACAGCTCTGCCCAGACAGTTGCATCTTCTCATGGGCAGCTTAGGGTGGGCGTCAGATCCTGAGGGGGACAGGGAGGCTAGGGAGAGGACTCAGTCACTGAAGTGTTTGCTATGCAGGCCTGAGTTTTGTTTTTGTGTTTGCTCTTTTAATTCTTTCCATTCATTTTACATACCAACCACAGTTTCCCCTCCCGTCCCCTCCCCCCACCTCCCACCTATTCCCCTCCCCATCCACTCCTCCTCCTTTCAGAAAGGAGCAGGCCTCTTAGGAGCTTGAACAAAACATGGCACATCAAGTTGAGGCAGAACCATGCTCCTCCCCTGGCATCAAGACTGGGCAAGGCATCCCAGCATGGGGAACAGGTTCCCAAAAGCCAGTTCAAGCACCAGGGACAGGTCCTGATCCCACTGCTAGGAGCCTCACAAACAGACCAAGCTACACAACTGTCATCCACATGCAGAGGGCCTAGGTCAGTCCCATGCAGGCTCCTTAGCTGTCCAGAGCTCATGAACTCCCACTAGCTCAGGTCAGCTTTCTCAGTGGGTTTCCCCATCACCATCTTGATCCCCAGTTGCTCATGTAATCCCTCCTGCCTCTCTCTGACTGTACTCCCAGAGCTCAGCCCAGTACTTGACTGTAGACCGCTGCATCTGCTTTCATCAGTTGCTGGATGAAAGTTCTCTGGTGGAAATTAAGGTAGTTGTCAGCCTGACTTGACTACAGGAGAAGCCAGTTCAGGCACCCTCTCTACTATTGCTAGGAGTCTTAGCTGGGGTCATCCTTGTGGGTCCCTGGGGGTTTCCCTGGCATCAGGTTTCTTTCTAACCCCAAAATGCCCCATCAAGATATCTCTTTTATTCCTCTCCATCTCTACCCTGCCCCCAACCTGCTCAGTTCAATCCTTCGTGTCCCCATCCTTCATCCTTTACCCAGAAGATTTCATCTATTTCCCCTTCCCAGAAAAATTCATGCATCCCTCTTAGGGCCCTCCTAGTTACCTAGCCTCTCTGGGGCTGTGGATTGTCGGCTGGTTTTTCTGTACTTTACTCCTCATATCCACTGATGAGTGAACACATTCCGTGTTTGTCCTTCTGGGCCTGGGCTACCTCACTCGGAATGATTTTTTTCTAGTTCCATCAATTCACCTGCAAATTTCAAGAGTTCATTGTTTTTTGGCTTTTGTTTTTACAGCTGAGTAGTACTCCATTATGTAAATGTACCACATTTTATTTATCCATTCTTTGATTGAGAGACATCCAGGTTGTCTCCAGGTTCTGGCTATAACGAATAATGATGCTATGAACATAGTTCAGCAGGTGTCCTTGTGATATGATTGAACACCCTGCAATCTCAGCATGGGAGAGACTGAGACAGGATCCCTGGGGTTTGCTGGTGAGTCAGTCTAGCTGAATCAGTAAATTCCAGGCCTGTGGGAGAACCTGTCTCAAAAACAATAATAAAACAAAAAGCAGAGAACAAAAATATGCATGCACACCTATACGCCCAAACACAGATGCACACACATGCACACACGTGCATGCCTAGGTTTGCTGACTTGAAGGTTAGCGTATGTGCTCTGGCCAGTCCAGTAACTCCCTGTCTCTTGATCTTTGAAACCACCATGGCAACAGGGACTCCCCTCGTAGTGAATATAAGTTAAGTTCTGTTCCAGATGGAGCCTAGCACCTGCAGTTGCTAGCTTTCTGAAGTCTCCAATAACACACATACCAGCAGAGTCTCTGGAAGAGAAACCAGGGGCTGGCTTTAGAGGGATCCCCAAGGGAGCTTGTTAAAATGCAGATTCTCCATCCGAGTGCTGTGGGCCCGAATTCTGTGCTCTCATCAGCACTCAGGGGATGCTGGGGCTGTGATCTTGGACCACATGTTGCCTAGGGAAAGGTCGGGGATGGTGCTGATTAGAATCCCTTTGTGGCATCTGCCATCCTCAGCCCAGATGCTCGGCTATTTCTGGAGAGTCTTGGGTCAGCAGGTCCCTGCCTTCCCCTCCACCCTCACCATCTACCCCCACAGAGCTGCTGCTGAGGCCCAGAGCCTCTTTCCTGGGAAAAGAGACCATGCATCTGTGAGAGGGATGAGCCTTGATTTTAACTGACAGGGCTTTATCAGCTCACAGGGAAAACAGTAGAAAGGCTCGGGTGATCTGTCTTGCTGGGATTTCCCTGATATATTAGAAATGATATGGAAATCCATCCCTTAAGGTCCCAGAAGCTGAGGCAGGGAGAAGGCTGCTGGGCGGGAAAGAGTAGGAAGGTGCGGGCAGGTATGGTCTTGGGTAGCTTTGCTGGACACCCCAGCTCCTGGCAGTCCCCTTGGAGCAGGGGACATGGGGGCAGCCTGTTTTGCAGAGCCTCGTTTCCAGGGCAGCCTGAAAAATAGCCAGTCCCCACACGGATTGGGTGCACATCAAAAGCTGTCCATGACTGACTGCCAAGCGAGGGAAGCAAATCGCAGAAAAGCCTAATTCCATCTTTTAAAAGGTACAATCGTCTATATTTGCAAACTCCTGGGGAGGTTAGAAAAATCTCCCTCACACTGTTAGCAACAGTTATCTCAGGGACAGAGAAGTGGGATGAAAGATTTTTTTCCCCACTTTTAGTGTTGTAAATTTCTCTATTGTTTGAGTTTGAAAATAATGAGCATGTATTATTCTGGTAATGGGAAAAATGCCATTTTTAGAAACTCTCTATTTGAAAGTGGCAAGTGCCAGCCCAACAGACCTCACAGGGGACTTCAGCACAGGCATTTCTTCATGCCGACCCAGACCACAGGGTCCAGGGTCCTGGGCATGGGTGACACCTAGTATTTGCTGCTTACCCCTGCATGACTCAGGGCATCCATCCTGCTGGGATGTTCCTGACACGGTCAGGTTGGGAAGATGGCTCAGTTGACAGAGTACTTACTGTGCAAACACGAGGACCCGATGTCTCCCCAGTGCCTGAGTAAAAGGCAAACGTGGCAGTGCATGCTTGTGTTCCCAGCCATGGGGAGGAAGAGACGGGATCCCTGGGGCTTGCTCATCAGCCGGTCTAGCTGAATTGGTGAGCTCTAGCTTCAGTGGGAGGCCCTGCCTCAAAAAGTAGAGAGGAGAACATTTAAGGAAGGTGCTCTTGTCAACCTCTGGTTTCTACCACACACGTGAACATATACATGGACAAGTGCACAGATGCACCCATTCACATGTATACATGCACGGAGAAACAGATGTTAGAAATATCAGCAGATCTGTTGCTTTCTGAAGTGGTAGCAACCTGAGACAGGTCAGTGGACAGAGGGAGAATGGAGTGAGTGGTAGCATCCTCCCTAGAGGGTGGGCTGAAGGGTGCCCAGACCCCTACCATCCTCTGCAGAGGGTGGGCTGAAGGGTGC